>JADDOH010008542.1:0-36149 GCA_016648135.1 Agrypnia vestita | reverse complement strand
AGACATCGTCAGCATAGATTGTTTTACATTCCAATATACAGGACCAACCTGCCGATGGTTATGCCTGTTGGAAGAGCCACAGCTATGCTGAACAAGATCGCTTTGGGTATTGATATATTCCATGTGTCTGAGGGGGTTTTCCGAAGCGGGATTCTCCTACACCTTTGACCAGATTTTATGTTATTTTTAATTTATTAAATATTTTCATTTTTGATATATACTTCCTAATATGTATGCCTTAAACATTTTGTTTGTCATGTACATATTATCGTGAAATAAATTGAATTGAATTGAATGGTGAGCCTTTTCCAGCGCCCAGAGCGACTCGTCTTGCGGAACACGCCACAGAACACAAGTTCAGGTAGAGTTGGATTAAAAAACAAAGTACAGAAAATGCAATTATTTAAATCGCGATTAAGAGACGTCGAAACAGTCCCGAATAATATACAGAGTAGCGAGCACAGAAATGTGTCCACCCTTTAAAAATGGATTAGTGCAGGTATACACGAATTCTAAGAACTAATTCTTTGTACTCTTTATACCCGTTATTTTTTTCGACATGCGTAGGGTCTCCCTCAAACATCGAGGCCAGTTTAGTCATAATTTACAACATGTTAGCATCTTGTATTTTTGTTATTTGTGAATATTCATTTTAGCATCGCAAAAAGTGAGCTCCAGAGCTATATAGCACGACAGATTGGTTGCAGCAGGACTTCAGTGATGAATTTTATAAAAAAAATTAATGATTATGCATGTCTGCAGCGAAAAAAAGGTAGCGGAAACAAAAAAAGACATGTTCCGCCGAATATCGGCTATTGAAGCGATTCTGACAGAATCGATTCAAAAGTGCTGTAGATATAAGGACAAAATTTATCCAGGCAGCTGATTTGTAAGTTAGCGTCCATACTATACGCTGAAGACTACGGGACAGCGGTTTCCATGCCAGAGGCCTTCAAATAAGCCACATTTGACTAAAAAAAATGCGTTCCCGTCGCTTAGAATGGGTCAAAAAGTATAAAAATTGGGGTGAGATCGAATGGCGGTGTGTTTTTTCTCTGATGAGAGATTCAGATGGTATCCAGCTCGTGAGACGGAAGTCTGGAGAACATTTAAGACAGGAGTGTCTCCAGCCAACAGTGAAACTTTCTGCTGGACTGGATCTGGGGATGTTCTTTTTACTTCCTTTCTTTTAACTCATGGCGTCTGCCTGCTTGCCATCGAAAAAACTTTGGATCGATTTTTAACCCTTTTCCCGTGATCCAATCGAGCTGAAACTTTGCAAGTAGACTCGTAGCGACGATCAAGAAGATCCATAAAATTTTCCTTAAAAAAAAAAATTATAGTATAATTTCGTATCTTTAGAAATTTTAATAGTTTTTTTCAAATTGGTATCATTACAAAATTGATTATTATTATTATCAAACATTGATTAGTAGCAAAGGCGGCCCGATAACGTCGTGAATATTTTCTAAATTTGAATTACTCCGTTGGTATGCATAATAGGTACTTCACTATGAAAGTCGAAAATCTAAATTGACTGACAAATGTTTTTAGAATTTAATCTTCAAAGCATGAAGTGTCTTATCAAAGCTCAAAACATCGTACATTTTAGAAATATATTAAATTACTGTAAGTTTAGTGTTATGTTATATGTTTTAATTCGTCTTTAATTGTTGTTGTAATATAACTGGTTTTGTGGACACAATAAACACGCATATGGAATATACTCGGTCCATGCGACACTCCCTGGAAAGGATTTTTTTATCGGCTGTATTATAGAAGTTTCGAATTGTTGCACTTAAATTCAATTACGGAAAAGAAATCATGTCACCTTTAGAAATTTTATCTTCAATTCGATACAAAAAAAAAAAAAATTCGTTCATCAGAAACCAAGAACTGTGACCGTGATCACAGAATCATGGAAACATCACACAAAAATCACATAAAAAAATTACATTTTTTTAATATGTCGAGCGTGATTTAAAATGTAAAAAAAACGAATCCATAAAAAACAAGTTTAAATTATATTCCCTTTCTCATTTGCTAGCTGAAACAGGTTTGGCGCTTACCCCACGCGTTGGACTCGAGTCGGGCGACGCTACAAAAGGGAGTAATAAAAAATTTCGAAAAATCCAAAATTATACTATAATTATTTTAAAAAAAAAACTATTTTATCGTCGCCACGAGTGTGCCTGCAAAGTTTCAGCTCGATTGGATCACGGGAAAAGGGTAAAAAAATCAATTCAAAGTTTTTTCGACAGACAAGCAAGCAGACGCTACGAGTTAAAAGAAAGGGAGTAATTATTATGGAACGTTTTTTCAGGTAACATTTTCGTCATATCCTAGTATACTTGATTTGTTTTTAAACATTCTAAAAGTCTTACGCCAACCATACATATTACAGACAACACACTATCATGGAGAGGTTCACACAAAAAATTTAATTTTTAATAATTAATTGGTTGTGTGACACTGATCGATTAGGGGGGGTAAGGTTTTTAACTTTTTTTGTTTGCATTTTATTTTTAATTTTTTAAATGAATGTATAACATAGTAAGAATATTGTGTCAAAATTTCAAGTCAAACGGAGCAAAATTGACGAAATTATGAACATTTGAGCGATACTCAGACTGATTTTCTATACCTGCTCGGGCAGCTAAGAGACGCGCTCACCTGAGGACTACCGGGCGTGCTTTTGTATTGGAAGAGTTTTGCGTAGACAAGGACAAAAAGATGCTGATGATGAAAGCTCTTTGCTGTGTGAACATGGCATCGACGATTATGTGTAAGTATAAAATAAGTGTAGAGTTTTATTTTGAATTTTACAGTATGCAAAACTTTAAAGCGTTTTCCCCACATCTCACGTTTTCAAAGTCGGTGTCCAACTTCAAAACTACTGCACCGATCTTTTTGAAATTTTGAACACTATTTTTGTACATAATTTACGAGGTAACGCTGGAGAGTTTTTTTCATATTTGTTAATAATTTATATTTTTTAATAACAAATCAGCCGATTTTTTTTGCAAAAAATCGCGTTTTTCCCTTCAAAGTGTTCCAAAAAAATGAAAAATTGAAATTTCAAAAAATCCTCTCAGTGTTACCTAGGGAAACCTATTATCTAACGAATGAACTTTGATTTTTTGATTTCAGATGATCCAGCACCAAGTTATGAGGGACACCGCAATTCTACTTTTTTCCGAGACACGTCCGAATAATTGCTGCCATTGCCGTAATTTGTAATATTTCTTCTTGAAAATTTTACACAATATTCTTCGAATGTCATACTTTAATGAACCATTGGTTTTAATGAAGAGATTTTAACTGTGTCGTCACAAAAAATTGACAAAAACATGCCTTTTTTTGTAAGAATTAACCTTACCCCCCCCTTAAGGAATTGTGTAAATTGATATCATTTTAAAAATCATTTCTAACTTAATGTATAAATCACTCCAATACATTATTTAAAAATTAAAATACAGCTACCATTCACGATGATTGTGATAAAAAATAAATTATGTCCATAGGTTATTTCTAAAATTTACGTGAACATCGTAGTTAAAATATTTTCAAAACATAGTAAATTCCACTTTTTATCAGTGATGAATTATCATCTAAACATGAATAGTTTTAAATTGTGCTATCTTTATGTGGTAGATTTAGAAATAAAACAAGTGTTCTTAAAAAATTATTTGATTTATTATCCTTTTTTTATTTCACAAAAAAATGTCGGCAAGCATCTCTGCATCGGTGTGAAGTAAATATCCAACAGGTAAAATCAAGATCAAAAATCACAAAAATTAATTATCACTTAATAATTCAATACATTGTAAATTATTTAGCAATTTGTTAATAATGTACATATTATCTACATTATTTCCATTTTCAAAATTAATTATATGTTCACAATAAACTTAACTTTAAAATTGAAGCAGTCATTGAATATTATAACTCCTAATCACAATACAATCTTTTGTATTTGCTGTTTACAATCCAAACACAGCCGAACGCTCTAACGTATAGAAAGTAATTATTAAGTAAGACTAAAAAAAATTCATGCAATCAAATAAACTATTCAATTTCCCGAGGCGGCCCCAAAATAGTTGTTTATTTTTGAACATTTTATTACAATTTTATAAGTACATGTTAATATGAAAACAATTAATTCCTTGAAATGTAACACCTAAGTACAACGTAAACATTTAAACATCACAGCCGCCAAAATTTAAAGGAAAAACTTGTCAAACCGAACGGCTCACTTTACCAACTCTGGAAGTGCAAAAATGTGGCCGATTTCTTTGTATAAAAGGATGTAGACTCGGAACAATATTACACTAAACGTGTATAATATGTAGGGAAATGCTTTCAATGGTTTGATTGTCCCTCTTTTTAATTTTGGCGGAAGCGATAATGGCACTGATTTATGAATATTAAAAGGTAATGATAATAATGATTAAACACTCAGAATTCAAAAATTTTATCAACAAACTAGCATAGCCCAAGATTCCCCATTTCTCCTCGCACACGCAATGGGTGAAGCACGAAATTTTAGTGCAAAAACATCGTACATTAACATTGTTTAAAATACCTTTAAAATCTACATCACTTTTTGAATAGTAAAATTGAACTAATTCCATATTACAAGAATGCTGGATAAAAATAAAAATAATGCGCAATAATTACAAGTGCCAGAGGAAAACTCTAATAACCGTTAGTCCTATCAATAAAATATATTTAAGTTCCAACACATAATTTAATATAATCATGACTTTGAATACAATTAATGAACACATGAAAATCACCATATCAGAGAGACGCCACTTCGCATTAAACCATTCGTAGAGCGTCGACATCACGCTCTAATTATGACTATGCAATTTAGCTTAAACACTGTCTAACCGATTTATTTATTGTTAACATTGCAGCAGATCAGAATATCGAAATCGTGCGCCAAATACAGTATTTCAAGAAGTGACAAGTGAAAAAATCTTGAAGAATTGTAATTAACCACACATGATTATATTATTGTGAGGAAAGTACCGTATGAAAAATATATACCAGTGACCCATTCATTTATATAATGATAATAACGAGCTCGACCAAACAAAAATATTAGCATATGAAAGAATAAATAATAGTTAGTAACTTGATATTTATCTTTGAAAAACAAATTTTAAATTCCGCCTAAAAAAATTGTTCACGAGCGCAAATTCTCAGACAATAATATCATTGATCGTTTTTGAAAATTTCATCAATTTGTTTTAAAAGAGTAAATAAATACAAAAACTGTTAAAACGATTAAAATCGTCGAAAAAATAGCGAGACAACGTAGTACAGTCCGCTGCGAAACTTTTGTCTCGAGAGGAGACTCAAAAAATCTACGCTAAGTCAGTCACGCAACTTGTGTATACACATTAGCTGCTGCTCACGAGAGAAAAGTTTCTACACGGAAGGGAGTGTTAAAACTTAAAATGTATGAAAAATAATAATTGCCTAAGAAATATTGCTATAACCAAACACTCAATTGGTTTGTTCATACATACTAAAAGTTATACAACAGCGATAATATTATATATAATATATGTACGAGCTAATTATTTCATCAGTTTGCTTCAAATATAAAAATTCATAATTCTAGCCGGGCCTTAGGTCACACGTATTAAAAGTTTTAAAAAGCATTCAGTTTTACAAGAATAGCACCCTGGTGTAGTAAATTCATTGCCTATTAAAAAAATACATAAACAACGCCGTGAAACAAGTTTTTGACATAAAATATTGATTTTGTGATTATGTAAAATGAATGACTAAAAGATTTATAAAATTATTGCGGTCTCAAAACATCTTCGAAATCATCTAAAAATTGTGAGCTTAATTTACAAATACAGTATAAGATTACAGAAAATAAAAAATATAATTTTAAAAAATGTTTCAGTAACGTCGTTTATTCGTGAAACCGACGTGTTCTACATTCACACTATCGAGCTCATCCTAAATAAATCTAAGTAAAAGAATATTGTATAGTAAAAATATACATAAGATTAAAGTCGAAACTGGTGTTCCGAACCGTGGCTGTAAATGGAAAAAATAAAAATGATTGATTGTAAATAAGTGAGGCTATCTATATATGTGTATAAATGTAATATAATATTCCGCGACATAACATTCTATACATAGTCGATCCATTAGCTAACAGCGGTTGACACCTTCGCGGTGGGCTGGAAGGTGGCGCGAGCATCATCGGCGGGTTTCGTCGGAAGCGGGACCCGCACTACCCCGAGCGGTCCGCCCTCCGGCCTCGGGCGGACGATAGGTCCACCATCACCGTCACCATCAGCGAGGTCCACCATCAGGGCGAGATGCGGCTCTGGATGCGGTTTGCGAACTCGCGAAATGAACCAACCCCCCTCGGACGCCGCCCTAGTCCAGCGCGGCCCAGCGCATGAAGGCCGGCAGGTCCCTCACCGGGAGGTCCCTCGAGAGGGCCTTGACCCTGAGGTTCCTGTCGTCCGTCAGCAGCACCACCTCGCGCACGAGCCTCCTCACCCCGTCGGCCGCGCTGCTCGGGGCGCTGGCCGAGGCGCCGTCTGCAACAAACCAAAACTTCAGACAAAAATAATTATAGGTGCTAACTTTTGTGGAATCTGGAAAAAAAACTGGAATCGCGACTTTGGTGCCTGCGACAGCCGTCGTTTTCGCTGAATAAAATATCTTTCTGTAAAGTCGTGGAATTTTATTACTGGCTACATTATAAATGCAAATGTGCTTGTTAGCCGGATGTCCTAACGAGCGACAAATAAATGGTACATCCTCAATTGAGACTGTCTCTCTCTTTCGAAGAATTTATTTATTACTAGGAGAAATACCCGGTTTTTCATGGATAGAAATCACCGATCAGGACCCCGACCCTATGACCCCCCGCCTCCCCCTCTCAATGGGTATAATAAATTTAATTCATTGCGGATACCGCGGAGTTCAATTGCAAATTTTAAAATATTGCTTAAATTAACTACATTTATTTTTTGTTAAATATAAATGAAATTATGTGACAATTAATTGTCGACTGGTACAACTGTAGTGCGGCGAGGCGTATACGTATGGGTAATGACACAAATACTCCGAAACCCATTCGAATGAGAAGGGAAGAACCTTAAGGGGTTACGTGTAGCCAGGATTTTTAAAAAATCAATTTTTTTTTTTGATATTTTCTTAAAGCAAAATGTTTCAAAAATATTGTGTGAAAATATCAACTCGATCCGGTTATTAGTTTTAAAGATATCCATCGATAACTGTAGGGCCCTCTGCTGCCGCCCGTAATGACACGCGGACGCTACTAGAGCCGGCCGGGCTGACAAACAGGGCGACTGCTACGGAACGCGGTTTATACCTCATTAATTCTAAGAAGAATGTATGAAATTTCTTTTATACTTCTACTTTTAGACATAAGACCCTTTTGGCTAACTGAGATTTGATTAATTGTTAGTATTTCAGTGGCAGTGAAACCCAGCAATGGATAGGTAGTTGTGCGTGTATTATAATCATTTTCAAAAATTTATAATGAGACGTCATGAAGGTATGCAAGGAATATTAATGATTGCCAATGCATAGAATTAAATTATGGACCTAATGCACACCGGTATGCTGAAAAAATCGATATAGAGCGCATAAAGATTGCTGACCAACGTGCAAATCAGGTCACTCGAGAAGGCAAAATGAGACGTAGATAAAAAAAAATCGACATCTTGGAGGCTTACACATCGGCAGAAGATGTATTATATGTACCAAAAATAGACAACTCTACGTAAGTAATTTTTAAAATTGTATTTGTATTAATTATTTATGCATAAAACTTTAAACGCGTTTTTCTCAAAATAACGTTTTCAAAAGCGGTGTCCACGATATTTTAAAAACTACTCGACAGATTTAAATAAAACTTAAACATCATATTTTAGGCAATAAAAACTTGAGCTTAATCGAAGGATTTTTTTTTTACTTATACTTTTTTTTTTATAAATAATAAATGAGTGATTTTTTCCCTCAAAATTCATAATTAAGCTTTCAAAGGCCGCCATTTTGCTAAATTTGAAAAAAAAAAAAAAGCTTCGATTAAGCACAAGATAAACTGTTAAACTACTAATTTATTTTTGTTTCATTAAATTTAGATAAACCACTAAGAAGCACTGATGGACACCGCGAGGCACTACTTGCAAAACAGGGGTCAAGATTCGAGATTCTATCGTGGTCCAGTATTAATAATTTTATTTGAAATTTTCGATATAGTTACTTAAAATATAGTGTAAAACGTTGGTATTATGTATTGAATCAAAACATTAAACCGTTCACAAAAAATTTTTGAAAATGTCTATTTTTTTGCGCCTCTGACTACACGTAACCCCTTAAAAGACCAGTCGACAAAAAAGAAGAAAAAATATAATTAAATCAATTTTAATATCTACTCATATCCTGGTCACTATAGCCGTTGGTGGTTGTTAAACTTGGTGGTTGGGAGCGTTCTGGAATCAATCATGGAGCGTACCTACTGTCGATACGAGTTCTGTATGGTAAGTACCCATCCGTATTCAACGTCACGTAGTCTATACAGATACCGCCATCTTTAATCCATCTTTCGAACGACGTGTGTCAAAATTTCAGACAGATTTATCGAGTTATTTTGTTTTGCTACCTATTAAAATGAGTAGGTTTGTGTTTTTTTACAACCGTGGAAAAATAGATCAGTTAGTTATTTTATCCCGTTCCGTGTATGGATTGATAAATGTGAGAAGAAATCAAAGTGTAGTTGTATGCCGTTTACAAAAACCATACACTTTCGATGACTTATTGATGACTTAGCTTATACTGACCGCGGATTAACGAATTTTTTCTGTTTCCGATGTATAGCACTCAGGAAATGGTCAAAAAATCCATGATACCGTGTTGGCAGACCGCCGGGTGAAGACCGAACAGATTGGTAACATTGTAAACATTGAACGTGTTCAAAATATCCTGCATGAAAAATTGGGCGTGAGAGAGCTATAGGCGAGATGGGTGCCGCGTTTGCTCATAATAGTACGGAAACGGAGTCTTTGTTCCGAGCATGTTCCATTTTTGAAGCGCTGTGTGGACAGACTCATGCGCAAACCAAACGAAACATGAATCCATCACTACATCTCGAAATGAAGTAACAATCAAAGAAATGTACTTGGACCTGATGAACCAGCTCCAAAGACCGTCGTTTTTTTAGGATTCGCGAGGCGTCTTCTTCAAGGACCATCAGGAGAAGTGAAGGACAATCGACGCGAAAGAAATTAGTCGAATTAAACCACGAATTGCTGCCTTCCCGCCCTAGTCATTTATTTATAATTTTTTTTTTTTTTTATTCCTATTTATATTTGGCCCCGTGCGACTTCTTTACGATTCTAAACGTGAAACCACGGCTAGACGGAAAGCCGTTCTCGTCAAACGAGCTATATTGAGAATTATATGAACTATTAGAATTAAAGAACATATGAGGTGGCTTAATAACAACAATTTTTCAGAATTTTCCAACCACCTCACAGAAAATAATCATAAATTTGACCCAAATAGGGGTGAAAATATTAAATACTAATAATAAAGGTTTGAAATTGAATAATTTAGAAATTTTTTACATTAGGGAGGCGGTGAATAATAGAGTACCTCTCATTAATAACCAAATTAATTTTCCATATAGCCCTTTGTTCAATGTAGCGTTCACAAGAGATGTGGTAACACCCACTTTAGATCCCGCCCCCTCTCACTCTCTCTCGTTAGATCCCTGAATTGTTCAGTAGTTCAATTTCTCTGACAAGATTAACACGCATGTGAACAATAGTGGTGATAGTTTTACAATACTATGGTTGGGGTGTATTATAGTAGTTTTGGTCCTGAAGAAGAGACGGGTACGTCTCGAAACCGGTAGACCGTAAATCTGGTAGTGGTTTTTACTAAGTTTACTAACATTCTGTTAATGAACTATTTTACTGAGTTCGACAAATCATATTTTTGAGTGGCAAAAAAGTTAAGAATTAAGACTATTAAGAAAGAAAATTAAAAAAAGCATTTTCTTCCCTAACACGGAACTTCTACAGGCCTCATAATTCAAGATAGTGAAACAAAGAAATCATAAACACCCCTTTCAAATGACTCCAGGAACCCCATAGGCCCAATAATAACCATTGTATTAGGTGCACCCATAAGTAATCAATTTTTTAAGTGGCAACAAAAAAGAATTTAGCTACATTTAATTTTATTTTTAATCGATTTAATGTACATCGTTACCTAGGACCTTTTGCCATCTTGTTGGTAGACTTTTAAGAAAAATATGCTTTTAGATGTTTTTAAAGCGTCATCATCAAACCCTACCGGGCGCCCACTTCGATCAGACAAGTTAAAATCACCATCGGAAAATTTTCTAAACCAACGTTGGCATTTATTTACTTTCAATACGTCTCCATACACATCAAATTTTCTCTGTTGCAACCGTTACATTAACACCCGATCGAAAATAAAACAGCATGCAATGACGTGAATGTTCTTCAGTTAGTTGATTCTCCGCCATTTTACAACAGAGTGATAATTTTTTTTTAAATTTAATTGTCACAAGTCACAAGACCAGGATTACAATATTACGTATAAAACACGTCTTTACACGTTCATCTTACTGAGCTTGACTGAAGCAAACATTCCACACCAAAAATAATTGATTACTTATAGATACACCTATTATAATCAGAGAGACGGTGATATCACAGTATACTAAAAACAGTAATACGTCTTCATACAAACTGGCCGCTACCCATTAGAATTTGTGCGTGCGCGCTCGGCGCCGTGTACGCACGCACTGTGACGCACACATTGACATAGAATAAGGGGGCACAAGGCGGCGGCAGTAAGGGCCGTGCCTTCGGTGACATTCGCGCTCGCAGCCACCGCTTTAGAAAAAAAATGCGCTTCCTGAAAAAAATGCCTTTTTTTATGTTTGTGGTGCTTTACTAAAATGGTGTGTCGATTATCACAAAGACTGTGAGTTTTTAAAAGTCTACGTTGATGTTAATCAGAGTTCTTGCAATTTAAGCGCAGAAACTAGGTATACTAATTACAGAAAATTTTGGGTTTCGTGTCTACCTTATGCGTCGGAATCTCAGACGCTACGAGTTAAAAGAAAGAGAGTAAAAATAAAGTGACAACCCTAGCGTCAATGCAAGAGTAGGCTAATAACTCGCCGACAGGCCGGAGATAAACTACTGTTCTGGTTATACTGTGATTCCACGGAAATCGGAATGGATTTGAGCCGCTGCTGAAATAAAAGTTCCAATACAAAATATGATTGACCTTCTTGCGGGCGGGCCGCCTTGCACAGGCTGAGCGAGGCGGCCAGGATGCGGTCGTCGTTTTTGAGCTGGTCGTCCCCGTCGCGCTCCGCCGTGAAGGTGGGCGAGGTCAGCAGGCTGCCGCGCGTCGTGGCGAAGCGCAGCGCGGGCCGGCGCGCCCGCAGCACGGCCAGCGCGGCGCGCGCGCCCTCGGCCACGCGCGCGGCGCGCGTCAGGCCCTCCAGCTCGGCTACCACTGGAACAACAAGCAAACGTGTCACCATCGACTACTGCATCTTGCCAAAATTATTTATTTATTTACTTGTATACGCCCGTTACAGGCTTTTACATAAAAAAATATTACATTAAATTCAAAAAGTGTGTACATTAAACAATATCAGAAATAAACAGTAAAATATAAAATACATATATGAATATAAAGTAGGTACATGTATAAGCAATAAAAGGTATAGGCAGTGAAAGTATCAGGTATAAGAATTAAAATATGAGTATAAAAATTAAAAATATAAAATACAGAGCAGTAATGTGAATAAAAAAATATATATTACAGATCTTTAGATGTATATATTGCCAGCAGTTGTTGTTAACAACATATTGTCTCTTTAATTATAAACTTTATTTTCACTAGACTGTCATTGAAAACATCTAACCAAATTCATTACCAGTCTTTAATATTCTGCTAATTACGGCATTTGACTGGTATATTATACAACCAACAATTCAATAAATATCATACATGTTGTTTTATGCGAAAAACGTATTGATTTAATACAATTACGCAAATAAAATTAAAATATCCCTGGCGGGGAAGCGAAATCGGCCTGCAGCGTGACAGGCGGTATGCCAACCATCACGCAGCCCAGAAACCAATTATCTAACAATTTCTTAATTAATTTAAAAATTAATTTAGGATAAATTATAGAAGTCTCACAGAGACGAAGCTATTTTATATATAAGAAAAGTGGATGGAAGTCTCTTACACGATGGCTCAGGGCTGATATATTTTCCGTGCAAATCTGTACCGTTCGACCGATCTGACTCAAATTTTGCGTAGTTATTGTTTAGGACCCGACGGGTAAAATGGGTTACATTTCCCATCGCCTTTTTCCATCCCCCTGACATATTTTCCATGTAAATCTGTACCGTTCAACCGATCGACTCAAATTTTGCATATTTATTCTTAAGGATCCCAACAGAAAACATAGGCCACTTTTTCTCTCCCCTTTAAGCCACCCTCCCCCTGGTATCTTCTCTACACAAATCTATACTGTTTGACCGATCTAACTCCAATTTTGCATACTTATTCTTTGGGACCCGGTTGGTAACATAGGCGACATTTCCTCCATGTCTCCCAGCGTATATTAAGTAAGTGGAAATTTTGTTTTTGGAGACTTTTAGATTAGGGACTTATCATAACAATAGAAACTTTGTGTCCCACGAAAAACCTATTTTTAACTAAATCCTTAACCTGGGCAACGCCGGGTACAAACAGCTAGTATAAAAATAAAACACAATGTAAAAGAGGCAGCATAATCTCTTCCGTCGTGACAATTTTTACAAAGGTACCCTTTGAATGTATTCTTTAAGGGGGGGGTAAGGTTTTTAACTTTTTTTTATAATTTTTTTTTTAATTTTTTAAATGAATATATAACATCGCAAGAATATTGTGTCCAAATTTCAAGTCAGTCGGAGTAAAATTGACGAAATTATGAACGTCTGAGCGATGCTCAGACTGATCTTCTATACCTGCTCGGGCAGCTAAGAGACGCGCTCACCTGAGGACTACCGGACGTGCTATTGTATTGGAAGAGTTTTGCGTTGACAAGGACAAAAAGATGCTGATGATGAAAGCTCTTTGCCCTGTGAACATGGCATCGACGATTATGTGATAAGTGTCGAGTTTTATTTTGAATTTTACAGTGTGCAAAACTTTAAAGCGTTTTCCCCACATCTCACCTTTTCAAAGTCGGTGTCCATCATAACTTCAAAATTACTGCACCGATCCTTTTGAAATTTTTAACACTATTTCTGTACATAATTTACGACGTAATGCTGGAGACGTTTTTTCAAATTTGTTAATAATTTTTATTTTTTAATAACAAATGCAAAAATTTTTTGGCAAAAAAATCGCGTTTTTCCCTTCAAAGTGTTCCGAAAAATTGAAAAATTGAAATTTCAAAAAACGCTGCCAGCGTTACCTGGGAAAACCTATTATCTAACTAATGAAATTTGATTTTTTGATTTCAGATGATCCAGCACCAAGTTATGATGGACGCCGCAATTCTACTTTTTTCCGAAACATGTCCGAATAATTGCTGCCATTGCCGTATTTTTTAATATTTCTTCTTGAAAATTTTACACAATATTCTTCGAATGTCATATATTAATATACCATTTGTTTTAATAAAGAGATTTTAACTCTGTCGTCACAAAAAATTCACAAAAACATGCCTTTTTTGTACGAATTAGCCTTACCCCCCCCTTAATAGATATCTCTCAAACGGGATGTACTGACCTCCCATAATATCATCATAAAATAACAATTCATCTGCAATTTTTTGTTCGAATGATATAGTCCGAATGATAAGACAGAAATCCTGTTATTTGTGGGCAAACAAAAGGATTTTCGAGAATACGAATGTTTTATTAGGATCAATTAGCAAACACTGGCTGAGGAAAATTTGAAGTCGAAGCATAAATTAAAGCATCAAATATATTTACTAATCAATATTGTCAATCATTTCGCTTATTTGTTGACCAAACTCGGGCCTTGTAGTTTAGTAATTATTCACACGACCTCGGCGGGGTTTAATTTTTACAGTATGAAAAAAAATAAAAAAAATTGTGTGATTTAGAAATTCGGTAATATTCACACGGTGTCAAATTAAATGCAATGAAAAAATGTACATCGGCGTATTTTACACAATTTAAAATGTATTCTTAAAATCGATCATGCCTCGTCAAACAGTTGAGAGTTCGAGCCTCAACCCGGGAGACCATTAAATAAGTCCTAGCTTCATTTCATTGCACGAACACTAAGTTTGAAAATGGTAATAATATTGATGTAATAGTATAATGTAATGTTCTGCAGCTAAATTTATTCATTTATAAAAAATGTATGACGCATCAACGCTGTGTGTCGTAGCTTCCACGAAACATCTCTATCTCTCCTGTTCCTCCCAAGGACGTGGCGTCTGGCCAACTATATTATATGTAATTGTTACCTATTTACTGAATCCGAGCACCAAACCAACAGGAAGCAGGAGCTCAGAAGAGCCTGAGCTAAGATGGAACGGCAATGCTATCAAAGACATATTCATCTGCCTTAGAGATCTGCCATACTAAAGATAAACTATTAATGAGGCCAAGTTCCACCAGGGATTCGAGAGCCAGTGAATGCTAAATATATTAGATGTACCCATAAGTAATCAATTATTTAAATGGCAACAAAAATTTTTTTTAACTGCATTTAAAGTTATCTTTAATCGATTATATAATCTCCAACATTATCTAGGACCTCTTGCCATCTTGTTGGTAGACTATTAATTCCCTTTTCATAAAATTCAGTATCCTTTGAAGAAAAATATGCTTCTAGGTGAGTTCGAACGTCATCGACGTTTTTAAAATTTTCCATGGACCGGAATAAATAAAAATCGGTTGGTGCTATGTCTGGGGAATATGGGGGGTTTGGTAAAACCTCCCAGTTTAGCTGCATTATTTTTTATTGGGTTAATCTTGCTGCATGCGGCCGGGCATTATCATGTTGCAATATTACCCCTTTTCTGTTGACCAGACCTGGTCGTTTTACCAACAATTGGTTGTGCAATCTATCCAACTGTTGGCAATACAATTCAGCCGTAACTGTTACTAATGAATTATGCCACCACAGTCCTACCAATCGCACAATAACACCTTCTTTAAGGTGAGGGATGGTTTAGGAGTAGGTACGGCTGGTTGATTTGGAGAAAGCCATTGTTTAGTGCGCTTGTTGTTGTTGTACAAGACCCATTTCTCGCCACTAGTAACAATCCTTCGCAAAAATGGATCACTTATTTCTCTGCACAAAAGAGATGTGTAAATTGTAAGCCGTTGATCTTTATTCATCTCCGACAATAGATGTGGGACCCATATACCCTGTCTGCAAACCTTCCCGATTTCGTGTAGATATCTTTGAACTGTTGACCAAGCAGCCTGAAGAGTGTTCGCTAATTTCTGGATACTCAATTTGGGATTCTGAGCTAGACTGGAGCAAACATTCCACACTAAAAATAATTGATTAATTACGGCTGCACCTAATATTATGGTATACGTAATTAGTCAATTCCCGTCACCCCCACACCTGTATAAGGAATCGTGAAGTAACATGTGTTGCAAGTAGCTTTTCACCTTTCATCCATTCTATATTTCTTATTTGAATTTTTCCTTCAAATAAGAAATACAGAGCCGTTAAAACTTTCGCACATTAAAAAGGTTCATACGGTAGTTACCGATACGCAACATCATAACAGTAACTGTCTAGTGTTAGCGAAAAATGTTATTTTATACAAGATTAGCAAGCATACTTAACCTTAAAGAGTAATATTAACACGTCTTAAGATTTTGTCTCGCACGGAAAATTAGGGTCCATAAACGTTGACAACCGAGACGTCCACCGGCCGTGTCGCGTCTTAATGAACACTAAAGGCGGGCACTCGGGCCGATACAAAATGGAGCGCGAAGGCAACACGCATTAAACCCGGGGAAATTAGATGTAGGCCTTCATTTCAGATAAAGGCTATCGGCGTAACTCTTCCCGCCCGTTACCCTAACACCGGCGACAATACTGTGATAACCCATTGCGGCAAATCGGCGCCGCCACACGGCTGGACAGGCAAGATCGGAATAATTAATTAAGTTATATCTATCGGCAATATAAAGTATACTCATTATTCTACATACAGTGAGCGACTTGAAAATATCCAACACAAATTTCTCAATATTTTAAGTTTCCGTTCCCGTTTAGAATTCAACTCGTACACAGAAAGCGAGTGTTATCATAAAATCCCATCGAAGATGCATACAAGATCTGTGTTATCTTTATAAAAACTTAATAACTTGGTTGACTCACCCTATTTATTAGAGCAAATAGGTTTACATAATCAACGCGCTCAAATAATTTATTTTACGCAAACTTTGGTAGGACAAACTACTTAAGAAACTGCTTTGTAACTCGTTCCACTTCAAAATACAATCTGTTCAATTCTACAAATAATCTAGACATTTTTATTGACAATTTACTTTTATTTAAAATGAAACTCCGTAATCTCATTTTAATGTTCATTATGAACGTGAATTAATTTCGATGCTTTTTTTCGATAATTTGCTTCTATTGTGTCGATAATATCGACACAATAGTCGTGTACAACAACGACACAACATCGAGTACAAAGTGCATCACAAAGGAGCCAGACAAACGCCATTAAGGCCAGCAACGGCCGGGAACACCCAATACTTAATACGAAATTCCCAAAAACCATTAAGGCCAATAATGACCTAAGTACCCAAATTTAGATTTTGACTTGCCAGACCTCACTTGGTAATAAGCTTTCGATACGAACGGACGTGCTCGCACTGCCCCTCGTGACGGAAATTTATTAACAAGACACCCTGAAGATGCCTGTTATGATTCAGGCGAAACGTCGGTTGACGAATGGTCTTTCTGAGGACCAGATTTCGACGCGGGTTGTCCCCAAATAAATTAATACTAACATATATATATATATATATACTGTCGGGGAACAAAGTTCTGAAGAACAAATAAAATGCGAGTTGACCGGCGGCGCACAGCAGTCCATAATGAATGTGTACTCAGCGGGTTAATACGCTTATCTACAATAATTGCCGGCTTGACCCCGCGTACGGCGGCAGATAGCAGATCATACTCGTACCTGCCATATGGCCGGCCCGTCGGCGGAGACGCGCCGCCATAAAGCGGACATTAGCCGAGCCGGCCCTGCTGAATAAAGCACATCAGGGAAGAATCTTTGGGGTTAAAGCTACTCATACACATGCTTATTACTGGCACGTGAGCAAGCGCAGTATCGTCCTTCTTTAGGCCTTGCTTATTAGTGGCATGTGTGTACGCACATTGATAGTAATGAGCATGCCACTGTCATTCACCACGAGAAGGAGTATCTTTTGAGCATGTGTGAACAGGCCTGCTTATTATGAGCATGCTTATGTCATTCGCGGGCTTCGCGGCTAGTATTATCAATGCGATCTTCTCACCCCGCGACAGATGAAACAAATATGGCGCGTTGGGGAGATGATAAAATATTACTTACGTTTACGTGACTTATTATAGGAATCACGAATGTCTGTGGAATACTCGGTCACCGTTGTGTAAAAATAATATAGCGAGAAATAATGTTTATGAAACTTTATTAAAAGACACGAATGATTCAAATCTTACAATAAAAATTACAAAAACTAAAACTCGGGAACAGTTTTGATTCATTGGTTCAATTGAATTTTCTATTTCAGTTTGCAAAGTTTACATTTTGAATAAGAGGGTCTGTATTCTGTGATAAGAGCATGCCACTAATAAGCATGTGTGTTTGATGCCCTAATAATAAGCATGTGTATATGTACCTTAATGCGGCGGCACGCGGCCGTACTGCGGAACCCTTACGGCCACCGTCTATTGCCCGCCAGGGGGATGTGACGCGCGACATAGACGGAGCAATTTATTCTCATCCTAAAAATAAATAACCAAACCTTTTCCCCACTAAAAAGTGCGACTTGCACACTTTTTTAAAATGATTTCAACCATAGTTTAACGGCGAATAATAATAAAAACGATTTCAAAAAAATTGTCGACGATTCTTGCAGCTCTATGTTTAACTAGCTGTAACCCATCAAAAATAACGGTACTTTTACATGTAGGTTCCTAAGGAACAATTATTTATTTATATAAATGGAAAAGAAAAAAATAGGTAACTATAAAGAAATAAAAAAATTATGTTATTTTTTTTAAATAAGTAAAAAATGAAGAAAAAAATTACATGCGTTTTTATTTTTTCGAATTTTTCTTATGTAAAAATAAAAAGAAATTGCCTAAAAATTTTTACATAGAACAAAATTTTTACCAAAAAATTAATGACCAAAATTTTACGTAAAACATTTTACAGGAAAAGAAGGACGGACAGACAACGAAATTATTATATATTTGGATTCACGTTTTTAACGTTTACCTATAGTATTTTCTAAAACTTTAACATCGTCAGGACGGACATACCTACAATCGCAGGAATTGAGCGTCGGTCCTAAAGGAAACACAGTGGTACGAAACTGGCAGACCTTAATCAAAATGGTTTGTACAAAATTAATTTGTTTTATGAAAAGTTTCGGTGTTAAAAAGAAAAAATACGGCGACGAATTTAAGATGCGGAACTACAGCGGAATTCTAAAATAATCTAGATGGATAGATAATTAGCAAGAAAAAATGTGTAAAATAAGACATCCGACGTGCAAGAGATGTCTTTGGAAGATTCGGATGTCGCATCGTATAATGCAGGGAGAGATTGCCGGAAGGAGAACATCACGCCTGAAGCCATGTATTCACTAGGGGACAAATCGCGAAACATTCCGCTCGACGTGTCGCATCAACATCTACGCTCATGTTTCGGGGACAATGACGCGGTCATTTGACGTGTACACACCGGGACTCACATATCTTGTCGCGGAAATGTCATCCGATGAGGTTATGGATGACAGCTGCGGTATCTCATTTGGCGAAAACGGGGTTCCGCGCAATTCGAAATGTTTTTTTGGGTCGCAATTTCAAATTAACGAGGTTTTACTGTAGTAAATTGAATATTATTAAAAACAAGGTCCTTTTTGCAAATAATTATTGTTTTCCAGACGTCGCGGAAATATATCGCCCTATGAGGTTATGATGATAGCCGCGTATCTGTTTATGTTAATGAGTTTATCGAAAAGTAAGAGGAGAAAAAAGAGGAGAATGCGAAATTATTTACTGCAAAGAGAAAGAAGGACGGACATTTTATGCGATCTTCGATCGATACAGCTCGACGAGTTCGAGAACGATTTCGTTTCCCCGCATTGTCATCTTGACAGATGCAGCGCATGCGTATTCACTTGTTTACATACCACGTGGTACTGACGCTCCGCGGAATGTTGCAGTGAGTACGCTCGGGTATCGTGCGCATGGCAACGTTGCCACGGCACGTAGAAATGCCGCGTTATGTTGTGCGCGAGGTCGCGGAACAGTGCACGACGTTGCAACGTCACGTAGACTCTATGCCGCGCGTGCTGTTGAGGGACAATTTGTCCCCTAGTGAATACATGGCTTGAAGAACCGTGGCTCCAACTGTCTGCTGCTGCATTACCGCAGTGATGATAGCGAATATCCGTTGAACAGATAAGACTCGAAAAGAACGGACGATTTGCTTTCTTACTGTCTTTCATCTCTTATTCATTCATTTCACGTGACTAAATCACCCTTGCGACCCTTTTTAATCTCAATGTATTATGTGTACGTATGTGAAAAAAGTTTTAGAAACACTGCTCAGGCGAGAATCGTGAAATCTCCCTACATTATATTGTAAGGGTACTAATATATGTAAATACTAAATAGCGAAGTTGTTCGACTAAAAGCAACCAATCCGTTGTTTTAGTAAAATGAAAATTTCAAATAAAGCCTCCTCCGTATTTCGAATAGAATGACTTCTTCTTCTTGAAAAAGCCATTGGCTTTGAAACATACTGAATTTTTTTCAATAAAAAAATGTTGTGTACAAAGTTAATTTCTATAAATTATAATTAATAATGAGTTTATAGCCCACTCTGCGCTGCTCGCAGAAAGAGCTCTAAAAAGAAAAAAAATGAAAACAGCGAAAAAGTCGAACAATCTATAATATTAATATACATTAACGTAATTTATGGAACTGGAAACAAAAGCGCCATTTTGCGTGAGACGAGAATACAGAGCAAAGTGTTTGAGAATGATTATGCGGCAAGTGTCAACTTCACAGTTAATAACTTATGTATTAAATATTATAATCAAAATATTATTTTAAAATCTCCGCTCTGGCTACAAAACCAGTGAAAAAACGTTTCTGAAGATTTCGTATTTTGGATAGTGGCCCTTTTTTATAATCCCCTCGATAAAATTCCTAGGAAAGAAATCCAGATTAGGAAACATTATAAAGCAGATTGTAGCGTAAGATTTATTGATTGTACAACTGTAACCCGTCAAAAAAGACGGTACTTTTAGATGCCGGTTCCTAAAAAATAAGTATTTGCTTATTTATAGCCGACACCAATGAAATAGTAATAACAATCATAATTATCAATAATTAATTTAATAATAATAATTATCAAAATATATGCACTTTTTATATATTTCCCCTGCCAGCAGTTAATTGTATTATTTTAAGCCCTGGCTATTGTGCTGGTCGGAACATGAAAAGTTCGCGTCTTTGCTAAGCCATAATATATATTTATAGTATATTTTTGTCGGTCCACGGAGAGGCGGCGGTAGTAACATGCGAAAAGCGGCCGGTTCGGGTTTGCTGGCCCAGGGTTCAAGCCCCGTCTCCGGCTGTTTAATTTGGTTTTTTTAGTCGTGAATTCGAACGAAATTACAGACAGAGGGACGACCAGATGGACAAACAACGAAATTATTATAATTAGTTATAATTTATAGAATTAAACTTTGTTTACACCACTTTTTTTATTATGGAAAACATGTTTCGAAGCCAATGGCTTCTTCGTCAGGATAACAAAAATAAAATTAAAAATCGAAGTATAGTTAATCAAAATATTAAATAAACAAATTTTAATTCTATAAATTACAATTATAATGTCACCACAAAGTAATTTTGCTGTGTTTGAAGAATTATTATATTTAGATTTAAGTTTTATCAGCTTGCGGGAAGTTCCAACAGACTTCTCAAAACTGGTGTGGCCGACAATTCTTCTTCGACACAAACGTGAGCACCGCCGAAGGTCTATGAAATAACGTTTGGACGAAGAAGCCACCGTAAAAAAGCTGGAGCTTGACATGTGAATATACAGGGTTATTTGTAAAACATTAATAACCTCGCAGGACTATATTCCTGCCTTGAATATGAGTCAAAAATGTTGAAGTTATTATGACCTAAAATATCAATAGTTAAAGAGATATGCGACATCAAAGTTTACTTTTTTTTTTCAATATTTCTAACTTATTTTTTGTAAAACGTTGGACTATCATTACAGTAACTCATATCGATTACGAAAAATTCATTCGTTTCAATAAAAGTTAAATAAAATGATAAAAACACCGAAAAATTCCAATTGGAATTTGAGGGGTTTTATTTTTTTATTTGACTTGTATTAAAGGGAATGAATTTTTCATATTCGATATAAGTTACTGTAATGATAGTCCAACGTTTTACAAAAAATAAGTCAGAAAAATTGAAAAAAATGCATACTTTAATGTCGCATATTTCCATAACTATTGATTATAATTATTATAGATATTAGCTTGAACATTTTCGACTCATAATCAAGGAATATAGTCCTGCGAGGTTATTAATGTTTTCCAAATAACCCTGTATATTCACATTTCATAATAACTTGAACATTTTCAACTCATAATCAAGGCAGGAATATAGTCCTGCGAGGTTATTAATGTTTTACAAATAACTCTGTATATTCACATTTCATAATAACTTGAACATTTTCAACTCATAATCAAGGCAGGAATATAGTCCTGCGAGGTTATTAATGTTTTACAAATAACCCTGTATAGGCGCACGCCCGAGATCCTTTTCGATTGACATAACGAATGAAGAGATACTAATTCAAATGAAGTAAAGTAATAAATAAGAGGTTACTGAAACCTGGATGCCAACCTTCGGAAGAAGGCAACAGGAAGAAGAAGAAGAAAATCATCATAAACCCAGGGACGAACACAGTAGTACTGGAGAAATGTTAAGGGTAAATAAAGCTTGATTGATGGAAGATGCGATATTTTATCGATTCAAATACGTATATAAATAAATGTGTTACAATTACAATCGGGGTTTGCTAATGAAGTAGGTAAATAAGTTTATTGGTAAAATTCCAGTCGGAATGGGCCTGGCAATGGCGTGCGTACCGTATCCAAAGGCAAACACATCGGGCGATGCTGTGTAATGGCTGGTCCGCCGTCCGACGAGAGGGAAGAACTGTTTCCGTGGTAATTGCAAAACTCCCACGCGCCAGGAGAACATAAGAGGAAACATTACGAGGAATGTCAGCGCCGAACCATACTCGGCTAACGACGTGGAAGACGCGAATAAATAATTACTATGATTATGGACGTTGTTTCCTATAAACATTCCGTTATATATGTGTAAGACGATAGCCACATCGTGCCTGCCATAAAAAGGCCCATAAACACACGCTATTATGGCATTTATTACATCCCTTAGAACTCACTCCATCGCGGTTTTAATTGTTACGAAGTGAGGATTCTACGAAAAGAAATTGTTAATTGCCAACAGGTGTGTTTATTTGTAAAACAAAACTAGTTTCAAGAACTCACCGCATATTTTAATCATTTTATTTGTCATTTTACAAAAATGACTAGACAGATTTCTGGCGGAATAGGCAGGCGGCGAAAGATATATTTATTTGCCATTCCGCGCAACTCTTATCTTATCTATATAAGCTACGTGAGTAACTTGTTGGTCTTGTGGTAAGGACACTGGCCTCGTGATCCAAAGGTCGCGGGTTCGAACCTCGCTCCGGACTAGCAAGTTAGTCCTATTTTCATAGCACAAGCGTTTAGCTTAGTTTGAAAATAGTAAGAATATTGATGTGCCACAAATTCCGTGTTCACATCTCTATTTTAAAAAAAAAAAAAAAAAAATTTAAAAAAAAAAGATCCTTTATACGGACTATTTTTATAAATAAAATTTGACACTTTTAACAAGTCTCGCAAAGGACTATATGCATCTAGCAATATGTTCGTGGTACTTTTATATTAATAAAGTAAAATATCTTTAATTTGAGAAGTCCACACGTGTTATACAATTCCTTATAGAAAAAAATATGAATTACATTTTTATAAGCCTGTTGCAGAGGAACGGAGATATAGTATTTAAATTAGTCCCCAACAGGACTCGCGACGCAACCGCCATTTATTAATTTGGGCGGGGACAAAAGTCCTTTAACGCGACTATTCATGTCCCTCGCTGAAACGTATTGACAATGTAACAGTGGACCGAGTCGTGCTAACAGTGGGCCCTTTTGAGTCTCCAATAATAGTTGCGCCGGTCCCCGCCGCTCGCGGGCGGCGGGGGAGCACCTCGGACAAAGGTAGAAAGCCCGACTCGAATTGATTCGCAGTCGACTCGGTGACCCGTGCCTTTTGCGTCCGGGCGCGCTTCGGCGGAGGGCCCGGCGCTCGGGCGGCCGGGACCGGGCCACTGTGGGAAAGCAAACACCGCGGACGGCAACACGCGTTAATTGTATCGGTCAATACGATGGGGTGTTGTGCGATCGTCGAGAGTCGGAGGTGGGCCAGGATCGTATCAGATCACTTCTCATCTCGCATTATATTTTTTCAATTCAATTTTATTTTGCGAGATGTAAAAAATCGCCAATTTACATTTGCGAGATTTCAAATGTACAAATATTTATGGCTTTAGTTAGTAATACAAACGAAACACAAATTTCATTTTCTTCCCTGGTGCAATAAAGGGTCCTTATTGCATAAATGATGTCAAATTTTGACGCAGGCAAGTTTATAAGCAGTTATTTGAAGTTTAATGATACACTTTTTACACTTCACGCCATAAATGCCCATATGAAATATATATTTTTGCTGTTTTATTCATAGAAATTGACTAATCACGTTTATCATAAGTGGGTGTACATTATGATGAGATGTACAAAATCGCCAATTTACATTTGCGATATATATATAAATATTTATGCCTACAGTTAGTAATACAAACGAAACACAAATTTCATTTTCTTCCCTGGTGCAATAAAGGGTCCTTATTGCATAAATGATGTCAAATTTTGACGCAGGCAAGTTTAAAAGCAGTTATTTGAAGTTTAATGATACACTTTTTACACTTCACGCCATAGAAGCCCATATGAAATATATATTTTTGCTGTTTTATTCATAGGAATTGACTAATCACGGTTATCATAAGTGGGTGTACATTATGATGAGATGTACAAAATCGCCAATTTACATTTGCGATATATATATATAAATATTTATGCCAATAGTTAGTAATACAAACGAAACACAAATTTCATTTTTTCCCCTTTGCAATAAAGGGTCCTGATTGCATAAATGATGTAAAATTTTGGCGCAAGCAAGTTTAAAAGCAGTTATTTTAAGTTCACAAATGATACATTTTTTACACTTCACGCCGTAGATGCCTATATGAAATATTTATTTTTGCTATTTTATTCATAGAAATTGACTAATCACGTTTATCATAAGTGGGCCCATTCATTATCTTTCATGTCAACTATACGATCCTGCATTACGCCGACGCGGCGCGGCGGCTTGCCATGCGATATAATAATTAGCTGAGAAAAAATCATTGTGAATTTGGAGATTATTATTCCCAAGAGCTTATCTCCGTTTTAAATACAAAATTGACCTATTCCCCACAGGATACGACAAGAAAGGATAATTTTCTATGGTTTCCTGTGTCAAAAAAGTTTCGTTTTAAACTTAAAATAACTGCTTTCAAACTTGCTTTCGCCAAAATTTGACATCATTTATGTAATCAAGACCCTTTATTACGCCAGGGATTTTTTTCATGTTAAATTTGTGTTTCGTTCGTATTACTAACTTATTCCATATATTTTTATTTGCCCATCAATCTAGGTTATTCTATAGCTCGGATAATAATATCGACGGTCTCGACGCATACTGGCGAATCTGCAAAAAGTCGGCTTTCGTTTTACTATCGTAAACTATCAATTTGCTCTGTAATTTCAGCAGATTCGACAGTTTACGTCGACATATAATAAATATTATTTATTATTATTATTATCCGACTCCATATTTTGACAACCTAAAAACACGATAACAAGAGAACCGAGCGATACAAATTGCAAGGCGACACACATGATTTGCAACGACATTGGTAATATTTTAATAAATAAATTAATGAATTTTACTATCGATGTGCATTTTTAAAATTAAATAATACATTGTTTACCTAAATATACATGAATTGATTTGAATTAATAACAGTTAGCATTGTAATTTACGACACCTTTAAAATATCAAACTATATGAATAAATTATGAAGTATAAAACGTGATTTTTTTTTTATTCATAGGGTTGGTTACGAAGAAAGAAATATTTTTTAACAATGCGAAAATATCATGCAGGTGTATGGGGGTCCATTACTGGTCCGTTCCAGTGTGGATTACTTCTCCAAAAATACTAAAATTATTCTGTTTCAAAAGTCCGCTCTGCAATGAAGATATGGACAAGGATTAAATTGAGGTAAATCCTCCAAACTACCTGTCTTGGAGAGGGGTATCAAGATTTGCTGTTACATAGATTCGATTGTCGGAGAACGGAATTAATGAGACGCGACTTTACACGGACACAATTAAATATTAAATTAATAAAAGCTATCATTACACTTGATGATCTCAGCAGAAGGGAGGCTAATAAAAGCTATCATTACACTTGATGATCTCAGAAAGAAGGAGGCTAATAAAAGCTATCATTACACTTGATGATCTCAGCAGAAGGGAGGCTAATAAAAGCTATCATTACACTTGATGATCTCAGCAGAAGGGAGGCTAATAAAAGCTATCATTACACTTGATGATCTCAGCAGAAGGGAGGCTTCAGTGCAGATCAGATGCAATTAATGCACTCTACAGCCGGGAGGGCACAACACGGAAACTACTGTAAATATTTGCGTATATCTAATATGTCTTTATTTTTAATATTCATGTCTTTTAATTCGAAAGGTCGTGCAGAAAGGCCAGAGACACTTGGTATAATAGCCCAAAAAAACAATTAAAGAGAAGACTTTTACAGATTGAAAATCCGGATTAGGGAGTGCCCGTCTTTAGACGGATAAAGTGCTACAGCTTGATCGTCAACTTTCCGTGATGAAATGATTTTTGTGAATCTAAATTCGAAAAGGGTAAGTGACACAGGTTAATACTAAAAAAAACGATAATTCATTTATATTATGGGTCAAACGAACCTTGGGATCATAATGTTTATACTATAATATTAGAATTATGTGTACAGTGGCCAGACAGGTCAGATACACACGGCAGAATATACCAGAAAACTACACACAGAAGATTCTGAACAGCCGTAAATAGCTGAGAACATTTTTAATATGTACAGTACTTGTAAAACAAGAACAACAACGGGACAAAAATATTGCGTATGTATCGTATTATTGTATTTCAAAGGGAAAAAACTAACCCATAAAAAAAGTTTTTATTTTACTCCCTTTGTTTGTAAATTAAGTTTAATAATTGATTGACTGAAAATGAAACATGTCTAGACAAATATCTATGTCAAAAATCTCTAAAAATATCTCTTTATTATTTGATTTCTTCCAAAAAAACAAAGTGTGCTGTCATCTATGAATCAATTGTCAAAAATTTTCGAAATTCGTAGTAAAAGTACCTATTATACCTACCGACGGAGTAATTCAAATTTTAAATATTCGTGACGTTATTGGGCCGCCGGCGCCGTTGGGAGTAATTCAAATTTTAAATATTCCGTGACTTTATCGAGCCGCCAGCGCCGTTGATAGTAATCAAACTTTTGTAATGATTCCAATTTGAAAAAAACTTTAAAATATCTAAAAATCCAAAATTATACTATAATTATTAATTTTTTTTAACGAAAATTTGATAGATCTTCTTGATCGTCGCCACGAATCTACTTGCCAAGTTTCAGCTCGATTGGATCACGGTAAAAGGGTCAAAAATCGATCCAAAGTTTTTTCGACGGCAAGCAAGCAAGCAGACGCCACGAGTCAATATAAAGGGAGTAAAAATGCTTCACTGTAACGAAAAGAAATTAATTTCCTTTCAAATTTTCATAAAAAGAACACGCAATTTTTTAATAATAAAACACAGGATTCCAATTAATCATAATTCTATTGTATTTCCACATAAAGTCGTATCGTGCAAACCATAGAAAATATTCCAAGAAAGTTGGAAAATTCCGCAATACTCCGTTCCGCCTACGCTCGCTACCTCCAATGTACCCCCACCACCGATACGTCCAGAAGATTCGAGAAGAGGGTAAGAGGATAAAGGTCACAATAAACCTCCAGAAAATATAACAGCTTCGGGCGGGCGGCGCGTAGCACTCCCTCCCGAATATATTACAATAGAGAGGATTCAAAGGGTGGTGCGCCCCGCCGGAGTTCAACGACCCCGGTGACCTGAGAAAATCAGAAAAGGCTTCCCTTACTCTCGTTGCCCTCAAAAACGAAAAGGAAAAAAAACATTATTGTGAAAACTTGTATATTGATCGACAGTGGCGAAATTATCCCTTTTTTATTTTTTATAATATATAAGATAATAAGAATTTTTCCTTTCTACTTGAATGTGTTCAATTCTATACCGTGCATCTGTTTAATATAATAGTAATAATGTATCTGTTTAATAAATGTGTACATGTTTTATATAAGCAAAGTATACGGAGTTATTTGGAAAACATTAATAACCTCGCGTGATTGTGAGTCGAAAATGTTCAAGCTATCATCACCTAAAAATTGACCCTGAAAATTTTCCAATTGGAATTCGAAGTTTTTTATTTTTTGTATTTGGCTTGCATTAAAGGGAAAGAATTTTACATATTGGATATAAATTACTATAATGATAGTCCAACGTTTTACAAAAAATAAGTCAGAAATATTGAAAAAAAATGCAAACTTTGATGTCGCAAATTTCCATAACTATTGATATTAGGGCATAATAGCTAGAAAATTTTCGACTCATAATCAAGGCAGAAATATAGTCCTGCGAGGTTATAATGTTTTCCAAACAACCCTATATATATACATTTTAAAAGCACATTTGAGATCACCGTTCGATGTCGAAGGTTGCTAGATGACGTTCCTTTAGTGGGACACTGAAAAATGCCAGGATCTCATATTCCCACATCCCGATAATACCTGTTCTCTCATGTAGCACCAACACTTAACTACCCGACAATAAAATATACCACGTCAATGTACAGTATATCATAGTAATAATGATTTTTTTTTAAACAAGTGAACTGTTGTGTTATACATAAACATCGGGTGTTTGTATATGTATGTTCTGTGTGCACAGATCACTGGGAATAAGGAAAGGAAATGAGGCAATTTTATTATATATACTTTTACATTAGGAAACGGTTGTTTAGCGCTGTGAAGGAAGATGATGCTAGGTATTATTTTGTACCTAATTCTAATATCTAAGTGGGTACCCAGTAGTTACAGAATTTAACAGTTTATGACCGATAAACTAAATTTAGATTATCTAGTTTTTAATAATACTGTTGATGACAGAAAAACTCCGTTCGAAATTTTAGTAACTGACAAAATATGTAACTGAAAGTTTAGTTCAGTGAAAATTAAAATAACCTTGTTGCACCACAAAGAAGCCTCCATATCAATTTATTTATTTTTATTATTCGTTTTAATATTTAAAATAACATAATTTAAGGCTCGTACAATTGTTTATTTATTTTGATTTAGGCGGCCCTCGTGGCCCAGTGGGTATGATACTGGCTTCTCACACTGAGGGTTCCGGGTTCGATTCCCATTGAGATCACAATTAATCAACATGATTTACTCAAGCCTGGGTGTTTTGTGATGATGTGCTTCGCTTCTATAATTGGGCCTCTTGGCCTGTTGAAGCATAAATAATGTAAATTAAAACCTTCTCAGGTCCAGAGAATTTGTTTTCTTTAAAATTACTCAAATTTGGAAATTTGTGTAAAAATAATATTTGAAAATGATGTATGAAGAAAATTTTTTTTTGCGCAATTATGGAAAATCGTATCTCTCCCAGGGGACATTGGGTCTCAAGACAAATTAAGTTGCAGGCAAAGATAAATAGGAATATCTTACATTTAGTTCGTTGAAAACAATAATCTAATGATGTTCTTACTATGTGTTTCGGAAACGTCTGTTTCCTTCTTCAGGGGAGTATGGACTAAAGTGTGTAGGAGTGTATGACTGTGTATAGGTTGCGGGTCTAGTGAATAGAGAGGGAGAGAGTATGGTGCGAGAGGGAACATTGTGAAAAGAAGAGAAGGGAAAAATTAGTTCAGATTTTCACGGCCATTCAAAATCTTCTGTGTATAATTTCCTGGGATATTCTGTCGTGTATACGTGACTTCTATGGCCGACGTTTCGGATCCCATTGCAGGGTCCATCATCAGGACTGATGTGATGAGTGTGTGTTGATGTGTAGTTTATGTATTGCCTTGCAATACTGTACCGAAGTCAGGGTGTGTCCAAGTTTGTGTTAAGTTAACTACTGGATTGCGGTACCATGTCGAAAGCAGGATGTGTATGTCTTAATGTAGTGTGTGGTGATACCGTGTCAGAGACAGGTGTTGCCAAGAATTTTTGTAGCATTATGTCACTGTTCCATTACTGCCGGATAATTATGTTCGCGGAATCGTCGATTCAATTGATTCTGCAGCGCCTGACTTCGGTACGGTATTGCAAGGCAAAAGTTAACCTACACATCAACACACACTCATCACATCAGCCTTGATGATGGACCCTGCGATACAGGATATCCCAGAAAACTATACACAGAAGAGAGGGAAACATTGAAAGAAAATTCACATCAGAACGTAAAAAGTGGCTCACTAATAGTAATTTTTCAGAATTTTCTAATCATACTATAGAAAACAAGCATAATTCTATTCAACAATACCCTTCAGTCTACACTCATTCATAATTACTATATTAATATTGTGTTTCTATTTCATAATTACTTAAAGTGAATCGAGCTGAGGAAATGGCGTCGTAAGGAACATAATATATCGAAATGCCCGCAATTTGATTACGGCGTCCGGTGCTCGGGACCAGCATCAGGTACTCTCCAGGGCCCTGCGCCGCGCCGGGCGCCGCTCCTCTCGCGGCCGCGGACCAGCGGAAGCCGCGCTCACGACCACCGTTTATTGCGCGCTTCCCACGAGGCCGGCGTCATCTGGGCGATGGACCAAAAAACACCGCTCCCGATAGACGTCGGGAGCCGCGATTACACACCGCCCCGGGAGGAATCGAGCGCTCTCCGCGCGATAACCGGCGGCTGGGCGGGCGCGCGGAATCTGCATACATTCTACCGGAAATCCGAAAACGAGCGGACCTGCAGCGGCCGCGTTTTACACCCGCAATCTCCCGCCTCGAGGGAGGAGCAGATATTTCTGCTGCCATAATCCGGAGCTACGCCGCGCCGGTCTGCCCGCAAGCACTATCAAATAAATACAGATAATAAAAATCATCCCCTGTAATAACACAAGATAATCGTGGCACTTTTATGCGGCAAATAATACAACCGTAATGTAATACTCATTGTTTTTATTTTTTACTCCATTTATATTAACTCGTGGCGTCTGCTTGCTTGCCGTCAACAAAAACTTTGGATCGATTTTTGACCCTTTTCCCGTGATCCGATCGAGCTGAAACTTGGCAAGTAGACTCGTGGCGACGATCTTCTGTCAAATTTTCGTTAAAAAAAATTAATAATTATAGTATAATAACGGATTTTTAGAAATTTTATTGGTTTTTTCAAATTGGAATCATTAGAAAAGTTTGATTACGGCGGCCCGATAACGTGGCGTAATATTTTCTAAATTTGAATTCCTCCGTCGGTGTACATAATAGGTACTTCACTACGAATGTCGAAAATCTAAATTGACCGACAAATGTTTTTAGAATTTAATCTTCAAAGCATGACGTGTCTTATCAAAGCTCTAAACATCTGACATTTTAGAAATATATTAAATTACTGTAAGTTTAGGGTTATGTTGTATGTTTTAATTCGTCTTTAATTGTTGTTACATTTTACAAAGAAAGGGACTATAATAAAAACTTGGTTTTTATGGGTTACTTTTTTTAATATAAATTTTGAGATCGTACTAATTTTGAAAACGAAGTGAGACCAGCTATTTTACAGGAAGTTACGGCGGACATTTGAAATTCCAAAACCATTTTTGTGAAAAGTTTCAGTATTCGCATGATTATGATTTATGAACAATGTTCTCTTCCTCAGGATTGTTTGTGTACTAAAATTGAAAAAGATAAACCAAGCAAGTGTGTTACGGTGAACGGGAAGGTGAGGGGAGGGGGGGTCGGAGGTGTCAATTATGGAATGTCATCGGAAGATGATGGAATCTTAGGCGGAAAAATATTCAGTGGTGGGTTGTGCACAAAATTTTCCTAATTTCAAGTATTTCTATATTATTTATTTGTGGAAGAATACATACTAAATAACAAAGACAACGATGACCCTATCATGCAATCAAGAGACAAACTTAATTGTGACGATTGTGATCACTTTTATATTGCTAAAACAAAAAGAAATTTTGAAACCAGGGTTAAAGCCATGTATTCACTAGGGGACAAATCGCGAAACATTCCGCTCGGCATGTCACATCAACATCTACGCTCATGTTTCAGGGACAATGACGCGGTCATTTGACGTGTACACACCGGGACTCGCATATCTTGTAGCGGAAATGTCACCCGATGACAGTTATGTTACGATGACAGCTGCGGTATCTCATTTGGCGAGAACGGGGTTCCGCGCAATTCGATGTTTTTTTGGGTCGCAATTTCAAATTAACGAGGTTTTACTGTAATAAATTGAATATTATTGAAAACAAGGTCCTTTTTGCAAATAATTATTGTTTTCCAGACGTCGCGGAAATATATCGCCCTATGAGGTTATGATGATAGCCGCGTATCTGTTTACGTTAATGAGTTTATCGAAAAGTAAGAGGAGAAAAAAGGGGAGAATGCGCATTATTTACTGCAAAGAGAAAGAAGGACGGACATTCTATGCGATCTTCGATCGATACAGCTCGATGAGTTCAAGAACGATTTCGTTTCCCCGCATTGTCATCTTGACAGATACAGCGCATGCGTATTCACTTGTAAACATACCACGTGGTACTGACGCTCCGCGGAATGTTGCAGTGAGTACGCTCGGGTACCGTGCGCATGGCAACGTTGCCACGGCACGTAGAAATGCCGCGCTATGTTGTGCGCGAGGTCGCGGAACAGTGCACGACGTTGCAACGTCACGTAGACTCTATGCCGCGCGTGCTGTTGAGGGACAATTTGTCCCCTAGTGAATACATGGCTTAAAGAACACATCACAACACTCGTGATCTAAACCTCACTCCAGACTAGCAAGTTAGTCCTATTTTCATAGCAAAACCGTTTAGCTTAGTTTAAAAATAGTAAGAATATTGATATGATACGTATTCCGTGTTCGCATTTCTATTTTATACAAAAAAAAAACTAGCAATGTTGAGTCGAATTTCGCAAAACATTTAGAATATGAACATACATTTAATATTAATAAAGGTTTAAAAAAATTACATATTAGTTATAAGACACCACAAATAAATACTTGAAATAAAGAAAAGTATGAAAAGTATTAATATTAATTAAAATATAATAAATAACCGAACAAAATTTGCGCACAACCCACTATTGAACATTTCTCCACTTTAGATTCCATCATCTTCAGATGACATTCCATAATTAAAACCAATATGGCTTTAAAGAATGGTACAGTAGCCGGCAAACATCTTGAAATTTTACAGCGTAGTCGGGGGAAGAGACCCAAATTTTGTCTTCTGCGCATTCCCCCACTACGCCAAAAAATTTCAAGAAGTTTGCCGGCAACTGTACAGATTTTTTCACTAGAAAAATTCGGATGTTACTTAACATTGTGCTTAGCAGAATGAAGATTCAGCATCGCACACGCGCACAGCACGCAGCAAAGTACAAGACTTGTAGAAGAAATAAACGTAAACCATTTACAGTATAACCCAGATAGTTCGAAATTCGCCATAATTCGAAATTTTTATAACTTGCAAGTCCCAAAATGTGTATTTCATAGTAAAATAACCCCGATAATTCGAAAACCCCTGTAACTCGTAATTCTAAATATTTTTTAGCCCCTTGAGTCATAAATCAATACCATTTAGTTCACGTAATTCGATTTTTTTTTTACATTTGACGAAATTGAAAAAATATTTCCTTTCTTTTTTCACAAGTGAGAACAAATATGTAAATATCGGGTACTATGAAATGTCGCGATCTTTGTGTTGGCGTAATAAACATTGCGTTTTCGAAATGATTTCTTGAAATATGAAAAACAGACATTTTTCAAAAAATTAATGGCTTTTTCATGATTTTTACGATTCTTGGCGAATCTCGCAATCAATTCACGATACCTTATGGAATGCCCCTTTTCTATACATATTGTGTCGCGATCCCTAAAATTGGGGAATCCTGCGTATGCTTTCTTCAATTGGCTGCCTTGATATGCGCGTATAGTTTAGTTTGCGGCCTTCGCGCTAATCCTCATACCTAGACAAGTATTAAATTGTTTTTAAATTTGCCTAGTTCGATTTTTTTCCTAATAACTGTGTTTGTGTTATTAAAATGTTTAATTTTCTCTGTAAGATGTTATTATCTAACTAAGCATAACTGTACATTGTTGGTTTGAGCAGGAAAAAAGTCAGAATCAAGATTGTGCGAAGACTGAAGAAACGTTCCATAAATTAAAGTATAACTAAACTTTTTGAATATGGCAGACGTGACGGAAATGGAAAAAAAGATTTTTTCGCAAGTGAGAACTGCAAATGTGTCAAAATGTACCGGTCTTTGCAATAACATAATAAATATTGGGCTTTCTAAGTGATGTTTTTTTAAATATAAGCATAAATTTAACAAAATTAACGTTTTCTTCAAGAGTTTTACGTTTTTGGCGAATCTCACAATCACGCCGCGATTTTTTTTGTACCTAAAATGTCGAATTAACGGGGGCCCCTATAATTCGAAATTAATTTTTTGGGTCCCTTGAATTTCGAATTAACGAGGTTTTACCGTACCGATAGACAGGCCAGGAAGGCGTGTAGGTCAATACGGACAGCTTCCAGAGTGACGCGGTACCTCGACTACTCCTCATCGGCCAGCCCTGAGGAAACACGATCCATATCATCGCAAAAATCAATTAACAGGCCGGCTATCTTCCAATATTGCGCGCGGGATCTGCGCCAGACGTGAGAAACCATTTGAAAGTAGGTTCACGGACGGCCACGTGACCTGAAATGCTTTAATCGCAGGAACGCCTTCCGGAAAAATGAACGAGACCGGCTTCGCCAGGATGGGAAGTCGTAAATTTTCTGCGACTCGAGGCTATTGAGTATTAATGTTACGCGCGAGGGATAAACTGTTTAAATCAGAAGTATCACTCGAGAGCCGTGAACCAAATTTCCGAACTGACGGTGGTGTGCCACATATCGTACGTTCGCCATTTAATCGAATGACTTTTTTTGCGAGAGATCACTACAAAAAAGGTCGATATACGAATCAAAGGATACAACGAGAACCCGTTACAAGTGTCAAAGCCTTCGCGACTTTTGGCGTACACGGGTACTGTTGTCACGGAATCGCCTCAGCGCCAACGCGGATGTGTGGCACACACAATGGCAACACTGAAATAAAAGAGTATTCGCCTACTGATTGAGTGTGTAAATTGATTAGCTATAAATGGAATTGCTACGCCCTTTCACGCCAATCATGCCGGTCTATCGAGGGACTTCAAAATACATTTACGACATTTCGGACGATTCAACCGGATTGTTGATATTAGGTCCTTACATATGAAATTGACGTTTGTATGGAAGGAACATAAAGCCGATTTTTTTTTATTATAATATATTTATTTAATCAAAGTATGTACCATTGCTATCTATGCACTTTTGCCATCTCATAGGTAGTTCATCGATCCCTTTACTAAAAAAACCATTCGGACGGGAATCAATAAAATCTTTGAAGGCGGTTTGGACTGCCCCATCGGAGTTGAATTTTTTCCTTTGCAAGAAGTTATCCAAATTTCGAAAAAAATGGTAATCTGTTGGGGCAAGGTCCGGAGAGTACGGTGGATGTCTTAGACATTCCAATTGAAGCTCCTCTAATTTGGTAGCCGTCTGTTGTGCAGTGTGTGGTCTAGCGTTATCATGAAGCAGCAGTGGCCTAGAGCGATTAACCAGCCTCGGTTGTTTAGCAGCTAGCTTTTCCATCATGGTTTGCAGTTGCTGACAATAGACATCTGCCGTAATCGTCTGGCCAGATTTAAGAAAGCTGTAGTGAACGACACCAGCACTAGTCCACCAAACGCTCACAAGTAACTTTTTTGGAGTCAATTTTCGCTTGGGGCATGGTTTGGCTGGTTCGGCAGGGTTCAGCCATTGCGATGAGCGCTTCCGATTATCGTACAGGATCCACTTTTCATCACAGGTAATGATTCGATTTAAAATCCCTTCATTATTGTGCCGGTTGAGTAATGCAACGCAGCAGTCAACGCGCGTTTGTTGATTTGCTTCACTCAATTCGTGAGGTACCCAACTTTCAAGCTTTTTCACCTTACCAATTTGCTTCAAGTGGATTAAAACAGTTTTATCACTAACACCGCAGCCTGCAGCTAACTCGGATGTGGTTTGCGATGGATCCGCTTCCACAATAGCCTTCAATTCTTCATTATCAACTTTGGTCTC
>JADDOH010008540.1:0-46653 GCA_016648135.1 Agrypnia vestita | reverse complement strand
GAAAACCATTCGAAATTACTATGTCGGCTTTAATACAAAACAGTTATACAAATATGTACCCTGTATTAGGAGCCCTGATATTCTGTATTTTTATTATAAAGGGGAAATTTTGTTTATTTGAAGCTTGAAAAACTGTCGAACGATGCACTTTAGCGTCGTGATATTTACAAAAATCAACGCTTTTCGGAAAAATGTGAGGGAATTTGAAGTGAAAAAATATTCGCGAAATCAAATATCGAGCGAAACCGGGTAATTAAGTTAGTATTTTAATAAAAAAACATATCGATGTGTATTCCAACATTATTCTGGTTCTTATACAATGATAAATCTCCAAAAATATTGGTGAGTTTAGTCCCTTGTCTAGGTTCAATACTTTAAGAATTCGTCACCCCAGTTATATTTTGTCGTAAGGTCAAAATCGTCGTTTTTGACTTATTGTGATGGTGTTTTTCTCTTGCAAACCACGTACTAAATATTATTATATACTGAATATTATCGTATACTCGGAAAACAATAATATTGTTTCCTGTAGTTGGAAAATCAATTTCAAACTTTGAATGCGTTTTTCTCAAAACTGTTTTTTGATCTTACGACAAGATAGAACTGGGGTGACGAATTGTTACGAAAGGCGATGGTATTAGAAATATTCCGTTTGCCTGCCGTTACAAGTTATATAACCACAATAGAATTCTGGTACCATAATTTATGTATGGAACAAATCATAATTGAAAAAGTGTTGCTGATATGGTTTTGTTATGTTAAACAAATGGATGAGGAGAGAATGCTAAGAATGATATATAATATGACGGCGGCAGAAAGAGAAAGCGATCGCGGAAGACGGCTTCCCGGGATATATCTCTGGTGGTAGTCTTCATACTTAAGTTAGCAATCTTCCAACCAATTTCTCCTTGACCTTGACCTTGATATGATGGCAAACTGAGTACCGGGTCACTATTGGACCCCTTGCTCATTCATCGTGATGTAGTGTGAAGGTACTTTAGACTTCACTTATTAAAAAATATAATTGAGGGGGTGTGGGGGGTTTCTGCAAGTTGACGCAGGATTATTGCGGGGGTGGCGCAGGTTTTAGATTTGTTTCTCTATTAAGCATAAAATTTCTCCAATGCCATTGCATTGATGCCGGAAAACATTAAGAATATAAATAAGATGAATCAGTTTAAAAACCAATGCTATAATTATTGTAAGAAAGTACAATTTTTTAGAGTATAAGGTGTATTATATATTATATTATAGATTTTACTATAGATTATATCAGAGATTAAGATAGATTATAGATTATATGATATTTTAGGATACGTATATGTAAATATGTAAGAGTTTATGGAGAATAAATTAGTAATAGGTTGTTTAATATAAAATGTAAAATATTAGTTAATACAAGGGATTTCATATTAATTAACTTGAGAAAAAAAAATTGAATCCGTACGTCTTGTGAAATGTCTTATGGAAGATATATAATACATTATTAAACATTTGATTCTTCAAAATTAAATTTGTTTTGTGAGTTCTCTGTGGGATTCATGGCGTACACCGCTAATATTGACTTGCTTAACTTTCTGCTCTCTTGTTATCTTAAAAGACCGGGTCTCTGATAATTTTCATCTTAGTGACCCTGTTGATATTTCTGTTTATCAATTTTTGGTGATGTAACTCTATTAGCAAGCAAATGTATCCGAATCACTACAAGAAAAGAGATATTTGGTAACTTACTGCTCAAAAAAAATATCTAAAAGCTTCAAATACGTTGCTTGGTCAAATTAACAGAACATAGGAATTTTACTGTCCTAAAGAAAGCATTTGATAGCATTTCTCACGAAAAACTTGTGGTAAAATTAAAAAAAAACGGGATAGATCTCTTAGCTCTTCATTGGATTAAAATTTACCTAATAGATAGACCTCAAATAGTAAAATTAAATAATACCTTAAGCACGTCACTAACAAGTCATTTCGGAATCCCCCAAGGCACGGTCCTCGGGCCATTACTATTTATTTTATATGTAAATGACATCTTTCAACAAAATATTAATGGTCAACTAATATCTTACGCTGACGATACTGTACTGATAACAAACGGCCCAACGTGGGAACTAGCTCACGAATTAGCAAATAAAGACATCAATACTCTAAAATCATGGTTTGACAGCAACCTACTGACACTCAACGCCAAAAAAAACTACATAAATACTATTTTCTCTACAAAAAATACCTAAACATAACAACAAAATTATAATCCATGAGCAAAAATGTAATACGAACTGTAAACTACCTAACAATAATTGTACATTAATCAACTCCACCTCCGAAACAAAATACCTTGGTGTGATCATTGATCAACACCTCAATTGGAATAGACACATCATCGAACTAGTAAAAAGAATAAGGAAATGTATCTACATATTCATTAGATTAAGAAATATTTTAAGTACAAAAATTATTAAAAATGTTTATTACGCCATTACAAAACATAAACTAAGTAAAAATATCACAAAGGATTATCATTAAAGTAATACTGAAAAAAATCTACATTTCCAACAAAAAATCTCTTTAAATTGTTTCCAGTACCAAACGTAGATGATATTTTCAAGCAAGTTTCCATATTAAAAATATGTACCTAAAGAAAAAAACCTTACAGAAAACCAGGAATATTTCAAACTTATGAGAAATGGAAACCAATTCATAATGCCTAAATGTAAAACAACCCAAATGCAGCATCACTATATTTATAAAGCCATTAATTACTATAATAACTACACTATCGAGATACGATGCATCAGTAACCTCTCAGAGCAAACCAAAAAAATTAAAATTTTCTTAAAATCAAACATTAATTCATAAATCATTTAAACCTATAGTTTTTTTCAAAATAACTCCTATAATTTCATTATCAATTTACCTTTTTACTGTATTAATAAATAACTTGTATACACCATGTACCTATATATTATAACAAGGAATAAGAACTGTGGCTCCCTCATCAGACTCAAGAGCTTCTCTTCACTGATGAGGACTACATGACTACTAAGTATTTAAAAAAAATGTTTAATCTGATATGTTATATATAAGAACTGTATTTGTACAATAAATTAAATATAATAAAAAAAAATAAGTGTTGCTTCTAGTGAACTTCAAAAAACCTTTTGAAAAATTGTGAAATTGTCTTCAGAATGAACAAAATGTGTTATAAATTGGCAAATCGAGCCCCGAACATGATTCTGGTTAAATTAAATGAAGTTTCAGTTTCTTAAAATTTTGTACAGTTTCAATCGAGCGAGAAGCTGCAAGACAAAGTGATACAGTAATTAATTTATGATTGGAAGGTCCAAACAAAGGGCCCATTAAGCGAGAAATTGACGGCGAAATGTGTTATTTAACAGGCGGGCGTTCCACTCACGCCATTGGCAGAATCCCAGCCGAACAGTAAACAAGTCGAGCTTCAATAATTAGAAAATGGAAAAGTGTAACCGAGCGAATGGAAAATTAAATAGCAAGTCGTGTGTGAACTCAAAATGGCGGACGCGGGAAAGCAAATATTAGTGCGGGAAAAAATCAATATTTTCACACTTTTTGCCGCGCTCTGAATATTCACGCGCGGGTGAAGTGGCCGCTCGGATTGAGATACGCCGCTGAACTTTGTGAACATATTGGTTCATCAGAAAGTGGGTGCGTTCGATACAATGCTCCGTGCAGCTTCGACGAGTTTCTTCAACAAGTTGCTTCGGGGAGTGACGCAGATAAACACGGCATCGTTTGAGATGTCTTATTTTGTGCATGAAATGCTCACGATATTCTAAAATACATCATTAAAAATATTTGAAATTCTTATTTCTGCTTATATTATATTCTCAGAATAAAAATATTTAATTTTCAAAGCAAGAAAACACTTTGTAGCTTGACATTATGTGACATTTAAGAATAAATTAAATACTAAGTTTTAAACAACTAGTTTCGGTTGAACTCAATCTTCTTCAGGACAATTATAATATAGACAATATTACAATTATAATCAGTCTATATTATAATTGTCCTGAAGAGGGTTGAGTCCAACCGAAACTAGTTGACAAACATAAAACAATAAAGTGGTTTAAAACTAAGTATTTACTTTATTCTTAAATGTCTTATAATGTCAAGCTACAAAGTGTTTTCTTGCTTTGAAAATTAAATATTTTTATTTTGAGAATATAAAATAAGCTTGTATTATAATATAAGCTTAAAAATATTTAAAATTCTGTGTTCGTGCGTCTGAAATGTAGATATATTTCTTGAATTAAGTCTCACAGAGACGAAGCTATAAATATGAGTAATGTGTATGAAAATCTTTTTATACGAAGGGCTTAAAACCTTTATGAGATAGCTTAAGCGATTACTCTACATAATTCAACGTTCACCGATTCCACTGTAAGAACATCACACATTATCAAATTTTGAATTTTCTATATATGTTCAAATCTGAGAATCTTTAATTTATTTGAATGATACCTCTATATTTTAAATAGGAAGGTATTTATTTGTATAGAGTTTCTCATACTGTGAGACTCCAACAATTTATCTAAATAAATTAATCATCTTTTTGGGGATAAAAACCAGTAATTTTATTCTTAGAACATACCTTTGTATAAAATATTGATTAAAAAAAAATATTGAAAAATTATTGATAAAATTGGAGTAAATTCGATTTCCTTAGAAGATAATTTGGAACTTATGAATTCGGTAGTTTTATTTGAGAATTCTCTTGTTACGAAACTTATTTAAACAGGTAATGTTATTTCGTACAAATGTAGGACGGTCGCTTTTCGAATGTAAAATTCAGATCAAAAAAATTTAAAAAATCACAAAAAAAAATTTAATTCTGTTTTTTTTTTACCTTCACGACGTTGATTTGTGTCGTTTAATTTACATTGTATTTGTAAACAATTAGAAAAGTAATATACTGTTGTATTTTGATATTACTTTGTGGTTATTCATTATGAATATAAATAAACTAGTTAACTTAGTTTACACCACTAAAATTCATTTGGTAAAACCAACCGGTTTCGGAAACGACGTTCCTTCATCAGGGTATACCCAATATAGTATTGGGTATACCCTGATGAAGGAACGTCGTTTCCGAAACCGGTTGGTTTTACCAAATAAATTTTAGTGATGTAAACTAAGTTAACTAGTTTAATTATATTCAGAAAAGTAATAAATCCAAAACCATGTAAAAATATTCAAATAATTATTAATTGATATAGCTGTTAATGTATTTACTACAATTTATTACAATATAATAAATTGATATAAATATGTTAAATAGTAAGTAGTACATACTATGAACCTATATATAAGAAGAAAAAAGTAACTAATATGAGATAATCATAATGCAAGTATGTGAGACAACAATAAAATAAACAAATAATAAGCAAAAAATTAATATATTAAAGTGAAAATCACTGAAAAATTTTAAGCAAAGGTGATAACAATAAGCAGTATAAATAATATTAAATATAAAATTATCTATTATTAAAGAAATATTCAAGAGAATTATATAATAAAATGTATACACAATTAAGTAATGAGTAAGTAGATTACATATACAATAAAATAAAAATTTGATTAACTCTGAGACTAACTAACTAACTTACCATCACGCCGTTTCCCCGTGGGGGTAGGCAGAGAGGATAGAGCGCCATACTCTTCTGTCCTGACATACAACTTTCGCTTCGTCTACATTCATACATCTTCGCATGCAAGCTCGACGGTTGTTCAGGCTTCTAACAGGACCACCTTCCAGTATCTGGTTAATCTGGTCATGCCACGTCTTCCGTGGTCGCCCTCTCTTTCTGGCGCCGTCAACATTTGCATCATATATCTTTCTTACCATTCTTTCCTCATTCATTCGTGTTGTTATTCTATTAAAATGAGTTCCAGACGCGAAAAAATGGTTGTTAACTACATTTTTTTTAGGGAAAATTAGTATAATTTTATTTTTTTGTGCTTAAATGCGTTTTTTTTCTTTGTAAATACTTTTTTGATATTTTAGTGACATAAATCAATAAAAAATTGAAAATCTTCAATTAGAAATAAAACATATTTTTCAAAGGCGAAATGCAAATGTCTAATTATCTCAAAATGACTTGAATGTTAGTTAACAACTTCTTGCCATGGGGTCTTCAATTGTATTATTTATTAGCATACTCGATTCTAGTTAGTTGCTCGATGTGGGAATTTCTAAATGGGTTTTGCTCCGGGAAAACCACTAGTAGATCACCGCTTCCTTTTGAATTTCCCTGAAAAGTCCCCGCCGACTCTAGACCATCTTAACAAATACACAGCGACACTGCGACATAGTGGCCACTGCATCTATCCTCAGCGCTGGCCATTTTTACATCTGCCCACCCATTAACACCGAAACATTGTGTCTGTATTAAGTGCAGCAGATTACACTGACATTTAGAATAAAGATAGGACCATCTCACTGCCCGTGTACTGTGTTTTTACTGCAATATTAATGTAGAATTCGCTGTCTTTTATTGTTGTTTGTCGTTTCCGCTTAGCTTCTTGTGCTATTTTAATAAACTGCTTTGTTTCAACGGACACAAAGCAGTTTAATAAAAGAGCCGGGCCTCGTCACTGCATCGCTAATAGACGTCTTTCGAGAAAGTTTTCCTTCTTCTCTATATTGTCATCGCACTATACTTTTTTTATAATGAGACAGTAACTTTGCAAAAAATGTTCATTAAGTAAGAAAGTTTTTATTTTAAAGCGTGTACGTGTATTCTAAATAAATAAATATAATATTTTATGTTTAAAAAATGGTAAATTGCACTCGATGTTCGAAATTCGTAAAAAAAACAAACGGATGGACAGATAGACAACGAAATTATTATGATTTAGATAAAAGCTTTATAAATAATTTAAACAGATTCACGTTTCGACGCTAATATTATATTTAACCCGCAATATTTGTAACCATAGATATACGAATTTTATCCTTCGTTTTCATTGGGTATAAATAATATCTAATAAATAAAATAAGATAATTCATAGGTGCAAAATTCATCTAAATTTTTTATGTATATGATTATTGGCGACTTACAGAATTGGGGGACATAGCTCAGAGCTAGAGTATGTGAGGGGTGCTGGGTTCGATTCTCGACCATACAAAAAAATATTTTTATCTTTTTGCGTCATTTTAAATTTAATATAAATAATAAAAAGATAAGTATTTAGTCGTGCACCCATGAAAAAATAATCAAATTTTCCCTGCCGGCAGGTAAGAATATTAATTTAGTGAAAAATTAACACGATACTGTCCTTTGATAACAATATCACTCTAGCGAGAACATAATTAAATAATTAGTTATAAATTAAATAGACACCGAAATACAATCAAAAATAAAAAATGTAAAATAGAATTAAATAATAGACTAATATACTCCGGCACACGAGATTCGAACCCGAGCCCCCTGAGAGCCAGGTACCATATCCACTATACCACGTCACACTGCCTAGGTAATCAATATAGCTCTATCGACATATTTAATGCTCGTACACTCTATACATATAAAAAATAAATCTACTTATCTTTTATTTTATAATTTACATTCTTAATATATTAATATTTAACTGTAATTTCGGATATTTTATACGCACCGTATGTATTACCGAGAAGCGAATCTCGACGTTTCGTTGGATACTTATCCAACGTCATTAGGAGGACGACCTTTACCCGCGGAGGTGGAGGTCAGACTGATTAGGTGCTGCTTTCTAGGTCGTAAATTGTATGCACTTCTCCGCGGGTAAAGGTTGTCCTCCTGATGACGTTGGATAAGTATCCAACGAAACGTCGAGATTCGCTTCTCAGTAATACATATGGTGCGTATAAAATATCCAAAATTACAGTTAAATATGTCTAACGACCGTAATAACAACCTTAACTTAATATTTATTGTATTTATATTGAAGGTATTCTTTTATTTTTGATAATTTTCTTCTTATGTATGTACTTAGATTACTATGCTATTCGAACACTTTGTATTTTATATCATTTAAATCTCAATTCAGGGCGAATGTTTTTAATACATAAATAAATATGCCGAACTTTCAATGATTTGTTCACCGTTGTTGATATATGTAAATGTATCAATATGTAAATAATATGTTGGACAGCCCTGACCTTATAGCGTGTATCAATTATAATATCCTGTTCTTACATAGAACTCGACAAACTAACATTTCATCGCCAGAATTCCAGTACTAATTATCAGTCAAATGCTGTATTTAGCAGAATATTAAAGACTGGTAATGAATTTGGTTATATGGTTGACGTTATCAATGACAGTCTAGTGAAAATAAAATTTATACTTAAAGAGACAATATTATTTCATTACGAACTGCTGTTACAATGTACATGTAATAATGTGTAATATATATTTTTTTATGCACATTACTGCTCCATATTTTATATTTTAAATATATATTTTTAATTTTTACACTCATATTTTAATGCTTATATTATGTTTTAAATTTATATTTTTAATTTTTATACTCATAATTCAATGTTTTTACCTGATACTTTCACTGCTTATACCTTTTATTGCTTTTTATACATGTACTTTATATTAATATATTTTATATTTTACTGCTTATTTCCGGTATTGTTTAATGTATATACTTTTTGATTTTATATAATATTTTTTCTATGTAAAAGCCTATAATGGGCGTAAAAAAGTAAATAAATCAATATACATACTTTTAAAATGTGATGAAAGGTAATATATTTTTACTGTAAGGGAAGTAGCACTTACATAAATTTAGAAATTTATAAAACATTTATAAAAGGTAAGATAAGACAATTTTTATTAGTTTTGGAGTGGTGCCCCGTAAGGCAGGGTAATAAGGATTCATGGCTGGTATGGCATTAAATAATGCCATAATTTTTCAAATTATCCACAGTATTGACAAAAGTAGTTCATTTCAGTTTAAAAGACGGCTTGTTAGAAATGAAAAAATAAAAATACCGCGCGAATTTATCATAACACTTTTTGTCGTTATTCAGTCAAACATTAAAGTCATAAGTTTTTATCGATAATTTAGAAATGAAAATTTCAGCAGTTTGTCGAGTGATTTCACTTTAAAAAATATAAATATGTACATATTCCCTTGAGTGGCACTCTATTGAAAGCACTATTGAAACTACAACCCGTAACCAGGTTTTACATAATTTGCTCCGGGCTGGGATGGCTTTCAAAATAAAAAAATACAACTGGACAGATAGTACACAAAGAGAACCCTAGTGTGACTTTAATTCGTAAAAAATATCCAGTTATTTTAATGGACTGCTAGATAATAGTTTGCAGACAATATTATAATATTATCACGGGACGTGGCTTTGGTTACCTCTTTAATTCACCTTTTACTTGCGCTGATTTCACATATTAATATTGCGTGTGTAGTATCAATGATAACTCATTCACACTGGTTCACTGTTCGCTCGGTGATGTCGCCTTGTTAATTTCACAAACTGAATCCTCGAGCCCGCGTCGCGTGACTCCTTGTATACCAAAATTCCTCCGAATGATTAATTCTAGAGGTAACGAGAAACATGTCGAATATTCCAGATATTCTGCTGTATTCTTTCTTCGGCCATCGAACATTATAGAAGCCTACAGAGAAATGACATGGTCATGGTTGAGTGACCCCGGATTGCGTGCATAACAGTCATCCGTCACGGCTGATAAATGTTATATTATATGTGATATGGTATATTTTTTCTTTTACATCGCTATCTCAATTATTCACAGATTTTTTATTTGATATATTTTCACCTGTCGATGATATTACTACATATTACATTTTACTTAAGTCGCGTGGTATACATTTTTTATTTATCGTCATAAATAATCCTATTAAGATAAATAATATAACTAACCAAAATTGAGATATAGAATAGCAATCTCACGGTTACTTTTTAATAATGCGTATACACAGTACACATTTTTATTATTTGTATGTACAATGCATTGGTAAAGAAAGAATTAATTGAATTTACTTTTTTTATCGACATTTAAAAATTACGTTTGTTTAAAAATGGTTGCTTAGTGTTGTAATATTTGTCGAAAGGTACTAGGTGTACGAATATGTTTTTCCCATAGGACTTTTAGTTTGGTATCGTGTACGTACTGAATTTTCAATTATATGAACTTGTGGAGTCATCTGATGACGTACAATTGTGAGGTTCTGATCGTGTGAGGTAATTGACTATTTTGGATACGATGAACAACTGATATTATTAGTAAAATCGGTCTTCACGAAAAGCTTTACAATAAAATAATCAAATCGCGTTTTTCGCGCAAAACGCGCAAAACGCGCAAAACGCGCACATATTCATTTATGGTGTCTCATCTCATAAATACATATACACCAATCTAGGTCAAACACACACACAAAACGTGGCAAGTCTGCTGCGTAGACACAACTGAGAATCAGCAGTGTACACGAGCCATCGACACAGGTCGATGCCCGGAGCACCGTCAGCACACGCATACAGCCAGACTTCTAGAGAGTTATTTGTTCCCAAAACATATAAAAATAGTCAACGCCCAGTACTACCCCCGGCATAGGCCGGAGGCCCTGTTTCGTTGAGTCTTTATCATTGTCTTTATTATCATATTTATGATAGAGTAAAGAATGAAGATATTAGGAATTAATGTAAAGCTGATCGTAGCATAATACATAGAATAAAAATAGGGTCACTCAGGTGGTTTGGGCATGTCGAGCGAATGCATGAGGAAAGAATGGTAAGAAAGGTATATAATGCAAGTGTTGAGGGCGCCAGAAAGAGAGGGCCACCACGGAAAACGTGGCATGACCAAATTAACCAGATACTGGACGATGGTCCTGTTAGAAGCCTCAACAATCGCCGTGCTTGCATGCGAAGATATATGAATGTAGATGAAGCGAAAGTTGTATGTCAGGACAGAAGAGTATGGCGCTCTATTCTCTCTGCCTAACCCCACGGGGAAACGGCGTGATGGTAAGTTAGTCAGTTAGTTAATGTACAACTTGTAATTGTTTTATCAAGTAAATAAATCCATCAAACATTCCACGACTTTGGAAAATTCCTGTTACATAATGGGTGGTGAGCATAAAGCAACCTTCTCCTTATTTATCGATCACCACAAATTGGTGACTACCGACTCTTTATCGTTCACCTTTATCCCCAAATATAGTAAATAAATGTAGAGAAAATTTAATACATTTCACTAAAAGTCATGTTAGTATCGAAAGAAGTCATTCCAAAAATAATGAAGAGGTTTCAACACATTTAGAGAAATCGGTATCGGTATTTGATTCCGATCCATAAAATAGAATAGGCTCATCAACTACTGCTAGGGCGAGGGTTTTAGCGAGAAATTCACTAAAGACTGTAATTTCTTTAAAAGCCCAGCTTCAGGTGTTGATCTGGGGAGGCCATTACCTTCTGCTCTCCAGCCACTGAATTCTTCAACCATTATCGAAGCAAATTACTTTCGACCAAAATTGTTCATTAATTTGGATACTTAGAATCGCCGGAATTTTAATCGATAATTTTCTCTCCAAACTATGATGGCCAATTTCGCCTTCGTAGTATTAAAATTTCTAATCTATTTAATATATTGTTTGTCCATTACTCGTTTATTAAATTTTTGAACATTATTTTTGGATAATTATTTAATAACTTGAAATTACTTGTTAAATTTGAGAATGGAGAAAATCTCATTTAATGTTTAATTATTTAGGAATGTTCAAAAGATCTATGAGTTTTTTTTAATAGTATATCCTACAATAATATGAGATTGATATGATGAGATAGGTCTATAAAGCGCAGGAGACGTTCAGGTAGCAATAAATGTCGATGCATATCTGGCAGTTCAATATCCTCTTGATATGCGTGTACAATGCATTAGTTAACTGTAAGTGCCATCTTTAAAGATAATAATATGCATAAAGCACCTAGTTGAATTACCTTAATTTATAGCAATATTGGGATTGTAGTTTTGATATATTAAGGTAAAACAACATGGTTAATTGATATTAAAAATAATATTGATTCATTTTCAATCAACCTCTACCGGTTTCTATATCACTGTATCTTCATCAGGACGGACGCAAACTAACTATCCATTACTTATTCTAGAAACAAATCAATTTTTGAACGGGGGTGTGGCTACAGTTATGGTGGGGGTAATTGAGAACTAGTTACTCTTTAAGTGGTTAATACAAAGTTAACGCTTTAAACGTCAAAAATAATTAAAAGAAAAAGAAAATTTTCAAATATGTAATATTTGAATGTACGTTTTTGGTGTTCATATCGAAAATTAAAATTATCTAAACAAATGTCAAATATAAATCATACATTAAATTAAATATAAAATACATAAATTAAAATACTGTATATAAATATGTTGTACATATTATATATAATAATACGAATAAAAATCCAATATTGAAAAATATTTTTATTTTCATCCATATTCATAAAGCATGATACACTTCAATTCAGATAGAAATAGCTTTATTTCAGAAGCTGTTACACTTTTTTATAAGGATTCAAGCATTGTTATGCTCAACAATCGACCCGAATGCCCCGCGGAATAAAAATATTTCTCCTTTGAGTTATGGCCGGGGACCATATGGCGCAATAAATATAAAATAGCATTTTTAAAACGGAGTGCCACTAGTGCCCTGTTAGTTTATCAATTTTTAATAAAAATTTTAACAATAAACTTACGACAAATATGAAGTTTTCTAAGCCCGTCCTTCCCATGCACTAACACCGAATTGCCGCAAACAGTATTATTAGGTTAAACCATCGATCAAAAGATGGAGGCACAATATATGTAGCTGGAAACTGGCAAGTAGTTCAGGCACCAGGCGCCAGCGCAAAGGTTAGCGGAGTAAAAGCTTGCACTTGGTCGAAGGGATCTAAATTAAGATGAAGACTGACCTAGGACGTGTAGGCAACGAGTAACTAGAAGTATCTGGAATCGTGAACTAGCAGGAATGAGTGAGCCGCTGAATGCTGTGGCGTGTTGACACTGTGGAGAAGAGAACTGATAAGAGAACTGATGATAACGTTAAGAAAATGCAACGTATTGGGCATTCGGCATTGCTCAAAGGATAGAATATCAATGCATTGTGAAGGGGTTATTGACAGTCCTTGCTAGGTGAGGTTTTTTCTTGATCTGATTTTACCTCTCTCGGGATTTTTTATAAATTGTGTTTCGTGACCGCCGGGCGCCGGCCACGAAATGATTTTGATTGGTCGTATTGACATCCGACGTATTCTGCGCCAACCGCTAGCCAGGATTTAAACTTTTGAAAAATCCTCCCAGTGACAGTTGGAAGGCGTGTGTGTTGGTGTTTTTTTATTTTGAGAACTGACATTCCTTTTTTGTGTGGTATTCGAATCCGACAAACCAGTTCACAGCAGCCTTTCGGAAAAGACAGATCGATCTGTTGTGGATTCGACGAAGCCGGGAGAGTTGGAAATAGGATCTGCACTCGACATCCTAGGAAAACGCTGTAAGTACAATTTGTCAGCTATGTACGTAGTAAGCTTTGGCCTATTGTATCTCGGGTGTCAGAATATCAATCATTATCGGCGGAGATTGGGAAGGAAAATATTTATTTAGTAATCTCGACCCGCGTGCGGTGCTGGTGGCGATTCCGTATACACAACTTCCCGACTTGTTCTAGCTAACAACAAGAGTTCCACTCATAGGAAGCATTGTGATATTTCTGACGATGTACATTCGAGTTTAGAACACGCGCCCCACGTTGGGCGCTATTTTGATATACACGAGGTGGATTCTTCCACCTTTATAGGAAAGACCTTCGGCTTAGAGCGCCGCTCTAGAGCTAGAGTACATCAAAATCTGAGGATTTACGTGGCAGCAAAAAACAATGAACAGGATACATGAAGTAGATAGAAAAACGTTAAAAATACATTGAACCTTATTAAAAATTATTTGAAGATTTTTCCGGTAAGCTTTTCTTGAAATTTCTCGTTAAATAATAATTAAGTGTAACATAGAATTTCATAACATAAATCGGGGGAATTTTTATTGATAAGTGCCTGGGGAAAAAAGAATCTTAATATACACGGCATTCGCCGAAAACGTGGAATGGGTACCTAAAATCATATAAATAAGTCATCTGTACGTGGTACACCCATTGTTTGATAATGGCCTGGTCAGCCAAAACAGCTGTCATATTTTAAATAACGCTTTATACAAACTCGCAGTACTATATTTATTAAAAATGAATTTATTTTAAATTTATCTTAAATAAACAAGTTCTACAAATTGAACACAAAAACCTTAAATAAAAAAACTGATACACACTATTATAATGTTAAAAAGAGCAAACTTACGTAGACTTGAGGACATTACAAATTCTGTAAATATAAGTTGGGAACAAAAAAAATACGCAAACATTTTGAATGGTTTGTTTTACACAAACATTAATTATTTTTTCTAGAGGAACAGTCCCTTCGGCATATATAATTTATAGATAATTTAATATAAACAACTTATTTATGGCAGTAGATAAAATGGCTCCATACTCAAGTCAACTTGGTATTTTATAAAGCATTGATAATGAATAACCTATATAATGAAAAAAAATATAAAATACTTATTAAAAAAATCATATTTCCTAACATGTCATCTCTACTGTCCGTATTCCCATTAACGATAGTCAAAAATCATACCTGCCTCTCTACCTGGTCAACAAACTGTATTTAGTCTTGATATTAATTCGTGTATGTTGTTCAATGTTTAGTTAAGTGAAAATTAAAATAACAATTATGAATATATAACTAAAATTTTGTTCTTTTCCACTATTTAATTTTAATGTATAACACAACATGTTTCGAAAACCTCCGTTTCCTTCTTCACTTTCGCTGTGCTGGTACTTGATAAGTAATTGAATGTGTTGACGTTTACTCCGTCCATTTTTAATAATCAGGTTTTACCACAATGTAACGTGCAAATATTAATTAACAGATTTATATGGGTTCTCAAGCGATCACTACCCCGATAAGTCTAAACCGAGAATTTCTAAACAATCGTTTTGGATATAGGTTGAGGTTAATGAACGAGAAAATTAAAATTTATTTATTATTTCATCGAATATGGATTAAAATAAGCTTTTCGGATTATTTACTAGAGTGTGCTCATTGCAAAAGACAGAGCAAAAAATTTTCGGCATTATTCGGCGATGTGACCGTAATTATTGTCCAGATATTTACTCTGGTCAGAGTCGGGAGGGTGGAGCTCCTCCCGGCCGACTCGTTTCTTTGTTTCCTCACTGAAGGTCCTCCCCCAACCCCCGAGGTCTCCACCCCGCGGTCAGCCCGCTTCGGAGCCGATGTTATGACAAACAGATTTGATTTTGGCCGTTTAAGGATATTTCCCCGGGCTTTGTTTAAATACGTTTCATTACGTCACACGCCCCGTGGAAGGGACGTCATCCCCGTCAACGCGGAATGCGAACACAAAGGCGAGACTTAAAAAGGGACATCACCGTCATTGTAAGAGAAATCCGAGAATATTTTAATAACGCAATAAATAAATTAACGCCCCTATCTAGGCTGCAAGAATGGAATGGTTGGGAGACTGGCTTAAAATCAAGATTAAAGTGCGTTTCATTTGTTCCGATACTGATCCCTTCAGGGGGTGGAAGGTTTGAGGTTGGTGTCAAAAGAAGGGCTGTTTGCGGAGAATGCTGCAAAATATTTAAGTTTTATCGAAAATAATTTATGACAATGATATTATGCATTATCTTCATATAAAATAATATTACTTGCTTAAATGAAGTTTAATTAATATGATTTAATGCATTAACTAGCAATATTGATTCTGATTTCGCAAAACATGTAATAGAATTTGACCATACATTTGATATTAACACAGGCTTAAAATTTTTACATTTCAACTATAAGATACCTCAAATAAATAATTTAGAAATACTCGAAATTAGGAAAAATGTTAATATTAAGTCTAATATAATAAATACACAGACGAAATTTTTGCATAATCCTATTTTGAATATTTTTCCACTTAACATTCCAAATGACCCATAATAATCAACACCTCGAACCCCCCCCTCCCCTCACCAACCCCCTCAACCGCTCCTTCACCGTAACATATTTGCTTGTTTCAACTTTTAAGATTAGTACACAATAATCCTGATGAAGAGAACATTGTTCTCGAAACATGTAGATTTTTTAATCTAATATAGTGGTGAAAACAAAGTAATTTGTGTTTTATTTTAACTTCTTTTCATTATATTTTATTAATTTTATTTTGACCGTATCGATTTAAGCCTACACTGCCTTTTTCAGTCTGATCAATGATGACCAGAATATATGAGTAGTGGGTTTGATGACAATGGGGAATTATCGGAAAAACACCTGTCGATAAAGATAGACGTGTTAAAACCTCTATGTCTGCAATAAGGGGGAAAATTAGTTAGTCTTAACTAACTCCTTACCCATGGGAAAATAACTGGTAAAAGAAGGCTCATGGCTATGTAACTCGACCGAGTAGTTCCGTGCAGTGGTAAATAAAATCGCAATCGCCAGAATGATGGCCGACCTTCGATAGGAGATGACTATAAGAAGAAGAAGATATATCATTCAATGCTTATCAAAATATTTTTAATGTTTGCAGTAATTATTTTTCTTTATTTATTCGAACCGTTACATATTCGGAATAAGTGAACGAAAAATAATATTAATTAAGATAAATTATAGATGTCTCAGAGGGACAAAGCTATATTAATATTGAGCGTTTAATTGTGAGGACTTGTGATTGCTGGCTTAAGTGATCACTTTACACAATGCAATGTGCACAAATTCATTTATTTTCATTTTCATTTCATTGCAGATAAATCGGCGTTTATTGGATAAAATACATTTAATTGTTTGATAAATATACAGAAAATACATATAAATGTAGGATATGTGGCAAGCTTCTCGCCCTGAAGTAGGTAAGAAAGGTAGGTTTTTTACAATCTTAGATCGCTTTTTATTCCCCTCAAGAACATCTATATCTATATCTACAAAATTGAAGGTTGTACATAAATGATATGTATACAACTTTTTTTACATATTTGAGACAACTTAGCATTCCCGTATAAGTAGCTTCGCCTTCCCATATGTTCAAAGTACAAATCCGGCAATTGTGTCCTTTGAACATACTTATAAAGTACAGAACACGATTCGGTTGGACTGTCCAACCAAAGTCTGATTTGAAAGAAAAATGATTTTTTAACAGACTATACGATTTAATTAATTTGAATTCTTGAGTATGAGGTATAATTTTTTGAAAATTTTTATATTAATGAAAGTTAAATTTTCTTAATAAGCATGTAAAATTTAATTAAAATAATTGATGTTTTAATGATTTTATGGATACTGCAATATAGGAAACAGAACGTTTAATTTTTGTCTTTTTTAAAACGATATATTTAACAACTTATCAAAAAATATTGATGTCTGAATAGCAACACTTCTTTTTCAAATTTTATACAATCAATTTGTAAATAAAATATATGGTCTTTATTTGAAAATATACGAGATTAAGTGTACCAAAGATAACTCTATTGCATGAAAACTAAAATAGTGTTTCGGGATTATAACTTTTTCGATGTTTTAACAATATATTTTTCATATTTTTTTAAAGAAATGCTTCAAGAATGAATGGATCTATCATAATAAAATGCCTGTTTAGCTGTGGGTTTTGCAAAATGATATAATAAGTTTACGTTAAATTTAGCAAATCGAGAGAAAATACGAAAATCGTGTACTGGGGCCTCTTAATGTTTTTGAAAAATATAAAATGTGGAAAAAAAAAATAATACAATAGATATAATATAATACGTGTTGTAATCATAGAATTCATATAACAAAAGTATACGCGGACGCGGCGTTTCTGGAGTAATACAATAAAGAAATCAATTTCCTGAAAAAGGGTACATGTGTATAAAGAAGACAGGAAGACAGCCGATACGACGCGATATAAGTTGCCCAATCAAAAAGTTCCGCGCGCCGATCGCCGTCAAAAATACTGTTCGACATCAAAAAATCGGACAACAAAGGAATATTGTTTCGGGAAACTAGTTTCCGTCGCGGGTGATGGATGGCCGTTCTTCCCCGCTTCCCTCTTAATTCCTCGCTCATTCCGGCCTTCCATTGTCCCGGCATTAACAATATTGGGCAGTAGATCATTTTGGCAGACGAGTTCGATACATTGTTTGCTTTTATTGAGGTTGACAGACCATTAATGAAGATGATAAATCGCTTAGCGAAAAAATATCGAAAGTTTTTCAAATTATACGCGGCCACCTGCGAGTCGCAGCGCCGTCGCCGTTCGAACCTCCGCCCTCGGACTTTTCTGTAACATAATGAAACACTTCATAATTTATTGGCGGTAACTTTTAAATGTGGTTTTTTTTCTTAACAAGCTTGTGGTGCCGGTGATGTTCATTAATCAAATAACGTTATTAATATTTAAAGCATTAACTTTGTGCTTAGATATAATAACAGAATGTTTGTTAATTTAGTAAAAACCACTACCATACTTAGGGTCTACCGGTCTCGAGACGTACCCGTCTCTTCGTCAGGTCCAACACTACACTACTATATTCACAACGCTATACACCTCAACCATAGTATTGTTAAACTTTCACCAATATTGATCACATGCGTGTTAATCTTGTCAGAGATAAATATACACTGATTAGCCTACTGAACATTCAGGAATCTACCGGAAGAGAGTGAGAGGGGCGGGGTCTAAAGTGGGTGTTACCAAATCTTGTGAAAAATTGATGATTGATGAATGATATTGGTGAAAGTTTAACAATACTATGGTCGGGGTGTATAGTGTTGTGAAAATAGTAGTGTGGTGTTGGTCTTGACGAAGAGACGGGAACGTCTCGAAACCGGTAGACCCTAAATCTGGTAGTGGTTTATACTGAGTTAACTAACATTCTGTTAATCAAATAACACGCTACACGTCTCAGAAGCCAGCCACATCACCCTGCACCGTATTCTTCTTCTTCTTCATGTGCCCTGTCGGGTCCCCCCGACGTCGGCGATCACCTGGGATAAAGTTTCCCTGGCCAGTGCGAAACAGCTCTTCCACGCTTCTTATCCCGGTTCACTCTCGGATGTTTCGAAGCCAGGAAAGGAGAACTTTTCGCCTCACATTATATAACCAAAGTCTGTCTGTTTGTGTTAGCTCCACGTAAAACTTCATTATTACTAGTCACGTCAGTCCAGGATTTCTTTAACATTTTACGAGTATGCACATTTTGAACGCCTAGTGATTAAGAGTATCTTCAGCGTCCATGCTTCAACACCGTAAAATAGAACTGATCATACATAGCATTTGATCAACATCTGTCTGAGCTTCAAGTTTAAGTCGTCATTACAGATTAGACGTTTTATCTTATTAAAAGATGCACGGGTTGTCTCTAATCCACATTTGATTTCCGTATCAGGGTCCAGATTGTCAGTTATAATACTGCCGAAATATTTAAACTGTTTTACTTTCACAATGTTGACACCCTTTAATAAATTGAAGGCACACTTTTGAATGATTAAAATGACTGTAACTGCACAGTATTACATAGATTAAAAGACGCATGATTTTTTCATATTTTGGTGTCTCTGTATTCCTGGTGCGTCTTATATTCGACGGTGTCTTACCAGGGTATAAGGGATGCCACCAAAAACTGCACGTATTCAACAAAGGTCAAATAAATTCAATAAATTAATATAATATTCAAATTAAATAAGCACAATCTATCAGCTTCACGAAACTACTAGAACACATGTTTCTATATATATAAACATGGCGGCATCGTACTACGCAATCAGAATTGTTTTGTCAAGCAACAAAGAAGAGACCTTAGAAGATCATAAACAATTAATAGACAAAAGTAAAGCGATACAGTGAGTAGGCACTTAAGTACGAATTAGTGCGAACTTGTGTGGAATATTCTAGTGAACATCAGTGTGAATTAAAGAACGGTTCTATATTTAATTGTTTTAAGTGTGTTATTTGCCTACCACCGCCTTAATCCCACGACAAAACATTTTTTAATGGAATTTCAAAATAAAAATTCAGTCTCCCGATTTGGTGTGTCAATGAGTGAAGGTATTAGTTGTCATCGGAGCATTTAATTGAATATTAATTAAAGTCTTTCTAAAGGTTTTTTGTACGTAAATATGAAAGGAATCTTTATAAGCACAACTAACAATATTCTTCCTGTGTTGACAAATTGTTGTTTTGGAGTTCATTATCATATAATCAAATGCTTTACTTACTGACACCTTTCATTTAAAAATATATATGACAAAACGAACATAATGCCGATTTTCTTTTGGTAGGAAATTAATGCATTGCATTAGAGTGACGCGTAAAGCGTACAGTGTGAACTTAAATTTACACAGTAATTGTTGGTTCTGAATACACGGGTTCAAAATATGGAAAATCAAACTACTTTGACATGGCCGTTTACATTCAAGGAACCCAGACATGATGGACGTACGGATAATAGGAAACCCGTTAAATGTACAACCTTTGACGTTAGTCGACTCATGCATAATAATACCAGAAACACAAAGCCATTTACATGTGATTGGCAATCATGCATGCTGCACGACAAAATTACGAGAAATGGTAACAAAATTCCAAGACAGAAACCTTACACTGCGACTTACTTATCTTTCAACAAAATAACACTACATCTCTTGTTACCAGTGGCGTGCAGAAGGCATAAGCGTATTGTGCTATTACCTACAAGTATAGATATATTATATATACATATACTACGGTAAAAATGTCAAATATATTTCGAAGACAGCCGGCTCGTCCAGAGGAATCTTCTCGTATCGGCATGTGATGTGTATTGCGTGAGTGTCGCGTGTATGATACGTGTGAGATGAATTCAGCAGAGGCAGGAATGATCTGATGGATACAGGGCGCAAATGATACTCACTCAATTAACTGTGGTGCGTGTGGCTGGAATCGCAAAGACTCTGGACCGCCACAATGGTTTATTTATTTTGTTAAATCGGATATTAGACTAATTTCAATGATATGTATCTTTTTACTATGCGACAACCGAGAAAATGATGATCAATTAAAAATTTTATGACGCCGTTGTAAAGAAACGTATTCATATTGCATATAAAGTTAAAAATGTCATAAGATTTTGTCTATTTTTTTCAGTCCTCTTTGGTCGACGCACGCCGACGTTTCGAATCCCGTAGCGGGGTCCATCATTAGTGTCACATCACATCACAAGGGTTCGAAAACACGTTTAACGAACTTTCTTTACAAATCGTCATAAATAAATTCATATAAAGAGAAATATATTGAATTTATACTATTAATTGTATTTAATGAACTCGAAAATTCAAATAAAGTAATAATCGATTTTAAAGTCACTTTATTAGTTAGTATACACACTAATAAAAATTTGGTATAGAAAACTGAAATAATGAGGTATGGAATTAGTAATTGTATCGTTTCTGTAAGTAATGGGTGCGAAGTCACCACTACGTGAAGAAACACGCTATATAGTATGAAGAAATTACGTGACAACTAGATAAAACTTGCAGACGTAAAGATAGAGATATAGTTAATTAGGCTTCAGTAGAAAAATATTTAGTTCAGTGAGATTCTCTTACAGATTCAAGACAAAAATTTGATGCGCGCTAAAAAGTAAAAAACGGAAAAGTATTGATATGAAAAATAAGTAAAATTATAGCCGTATTTTAAATCGTTTTTTGTAAGATAAAATTAAATTTAAATTTCTTTCTAAGAATCTTTGGTAAATTACATAAATGGTACAATTTAAAGAGTTCATGTTGTTATTAAGGCCGTTAGACATATTTAACGGTAACCACACCTTATACCCAGATTAGTGAGGGAGTCCACTGAAATATACAAACATCCCAATTTCAATAGAGATGAACTATCAAGTATTTGGCGTCCTGTTTTTACGACATTGATTCAATCCTTGAGACACGGCGCAGTAAAGTCCGCCGACGTAACTAGTACATATTGCACACTGGCGACCTCTATTGTAGAAGAAGTGAACACTCCACAACAAAGTGCATATAATTTACGTCCTCGAAAGCAGTAATCAGTCCGCTCTCTACCTCCGCGGGTAAAGGTCGTCCTCCTGATGACGTTGAATAAGAAATCAACGAAAAGTAGAGAATCGTTTCTCGGAAAAACATACGGTTCGTATAAAATATCCGCAACCAGTTACGGTTAAAAATGTACAATTTCTTGCCTGTATACGCTGCACGCCTCTGCTTCTTACGAATTCACATATCAAAAGTGAGTACGACTGATTTGATGTGACGCCGGCAGTCAGCTCATCGTCACGGGTAATAATCCCGTATACAAAATGCGCAAAAGAAAGCATGCTGTAGTAAAATACAAATATTACATTATTTGTTATCTCTAGGAAGTACTATTAAAATTTCAACGAAAGATATTTCTATAAACATCTTGACTGACATTGATAATCACATTTGCAATTTAGGGAAACGAAAATGTCGGAGATTAAATTTTATTTCAGATTCGGCGCGGCGCGTACTTGGTACTTGGAGAAGTGACTTCTGATTTAGAAATTGTCTTATTAAAATCAACATGTAATGAAAAATGTTGGGAAGATTGAATACAATACAACATTGAAATTTTAAGCTAGGAGAATCAAGGCTGAATATTAATATATTATATTTATTATATATTATATAGTGCGGTGATAAGAAAAGCCGAGCTTAGAGTCAAGGCAAAACTGACTGTTTTCAAATCTGTGTACAGGCCCACCCTAATATATGGGAAATTTGGATCCTGACGGAGAGAGTGAGATCAAGAGTCCAGGCTGCCGAGATGGGTTTTCTAAGGGGTGTAGTGGGAGTCACACTGATGGGCAGAGTGAGAAGTGCCGACATAAGGCACACACTCGGCATGGAGCCCCTACTTCTGCACATAGACAAATCACAACTGAGGTGGCTTGGACATGTGCTCAGAATGCCAGAGGAACCAATACCAAGAAGAATCCTCTTGGCAACCTCGGAGGGAAGACGGCCGGTGGGATGACCCAGATTAAGCTGGAAGAGACAACAAAAAAATGTATTTGAAAACAGAATGGGTCTGGAATGGTTGACTCGAGCAGAAGCAGCGCAAGACAGGGGATCATGGAAGCACCTTGTCGAGTCTTTGGGCCCCCGACCGTACTAAGGGGAAGAAGATGATGATGATGATATATAATATACAATGAAGAAATATTTCGAAGAGAGTTTTAGTTGGTCGCTTTGTAGACAGTGCATAGCCACGGCTGGTGTTTTCGTAAAACCTAATTTTCATCATTCAATTTATAAAAAAAAGAAGTCAACCGCAGATAGCCTACCACAATAGTTATGTAATTAAATGCGTAATGTACCATTCCGGTGGTGAAATACGTCCACTCTGTTTCGTAATCGAAAGGCAACGGCGGCGCCGCGCTTCAAAATTTCGCCGCCAGGCTTTTATCGGCAACTCTTTATGTAGGTATATAAAATCAGTATAGCGGTTTGAGTCTTCGCTAATGTTATAGAGGATAATATATGACTGGTAATGATTGAATTGGTTTGATGGAAAAAACTCGCAGCCGGTAGGTTTCGAACCCGCGCTTAGATCTAGAAATCTGATTCATAGCCAGACGCCTTAACCACTCTGCCAGTGAGTGGATACTTATTTGCTTACGACTTACATGAAAGTTTCTAGAAGTTGCAGCTCCTTTTCTCATATTGCAAAACGGGGAAGTTTTTGGTACTTAGCTTCACTTTTCACGTTTTTCTTTCACTAAGCCACTTCACGTATTAAGGGATGTAATGCAACTTTTGAAGAGCTGTTCTAAGTGGACCTGCAAAATGGTGAAGTGAAGTTGAGCTTTCAACGTAAAATATATGTTTTATGACTCCTGAAATAATCAAAAAGTAAGACGTCAATAATATTGAGAAAATAACTTTTGTATGAACACTCACTGAAACAATGTTAAATTAAAAAAAATAATGAAAAATAAATAAATAAAAATAAAAAAATACTTGAAACATTTGCGACATGGATCTACAGATGGCGTCTAAAAATATAATAATGACAATGATGACTTGGATGCAAGGGAAAAAATTAATCTTTAAAACTTTAAAAACCCGTAATTTGTACATTTATATTTGTTATTGTGAGACATCCAGAGAAATCACATAATTAACCTACCTTAACTTACCTAACCTAAGATAGATAACCTAATCTAACTAAACTCAAAACGTTTTTACTATTTTTATCAATTTCTTATCTTTTGATTTAAAAGAAATTTCTTAAAATTAATGCATTTTCTTTGCTACGCAGAGGGAAGTTAGACAATTAAAATAAATATAGTGATAAAGGCTATTTTGAAATGTAAGGTATTAGAAAATCCGTTACGTATCCAAATAGCCTTCACACGTATCATAGCAGTTTTATTTTTGAACTCCAAACTTGACACCCCTATAGTCAAATTAATGAAAAGGTTGACATTTTTGAAAACGATAATGAAATGAAAAAACGGTTTTTAAATTGATTGATAACGGCGCTTGAAAACATGTTTGTATGTTTTATAAAAATTTTATCAAGAGTTCAACTAATCAATCAATTTAAATCTGACTATAAAATTGGTTGCAAATATATTTATCTCAAAAGGTTTTAACGGCCGTTCAGAATTTTCTCGTTTGAGTTTTTGGGATATTCTGTAGTATTTCTTCATACAACACATCAGCCCTGATGATAATGGACCCTGCAATGGGATAGGAAACGTCGGCCGAAAAGTTCGTAGAAACATGGCAGAGTATCTAGAAAACCCAAACCAGAACTATCGCAGTTTTCTATGTTGGATATGGGCGGATTTTTTACTATACCACTCAGTTATATACTAAGATTATTATACTAAGTTATTTGTTTCGATTGTATTAATTCAATCAGTAGCTCCATAATGATACTATTAATTATATTTATCTTTTGTGTTCAAGAACAATTCTATCTTCACTGAAGCGTCATCCCTCTATCTCTATTCTTTCACAGCTGACAGTAAGAGGATAAGTTTGCTTTTCTCATAATTTTGTCAATGTACCTACTTTTGTGTCGGTCTTCCTCTTTGTTGTTATTTTTATCTATTCAATTACATTTTAACTTAGAAAATTTTTCCGCTATGATTAGCAGAAACTTAGCTCTTAGTTTTTTACTTCTAATTTCTTTAATGCATGTGTTGGTGGGTTAATAATTGTATTGTTCTTTCTTGTGTGTATGGAGAAGAACGATGATGCTCGGAATTCCAATGAAACTCGTTGTCGGCTTCCAGTTATTAAATTGGTTTATAGTTACTTTAAGGTTTAAAGTTCGGACCTTTCTCTTTCTTTCATGCCATCTATAACTCTCATTCTTCAGACAGAGTCACCAAGATAAGTTATAATAATCACTCACTAAGTCAAAAATAAAACTTACTGATGATTGGATTTATTATATTTAAATATCAGACTTGAAATCAGTTTTTATTTTAACTTAAATCTGTATTTTTGGATTTCTCTTCTCTATCACAGCATCTATACAAGAGATCTTAACCAACTTATTACGAGATGAAAACGATATTGAGTTCAGCAACACTCAAGATTGTTTGAATTATTGGCACTTGTGTAATACCCCCGCATGAATTTTCTTTGTTACCCTTAAAGTGGATAACTTATTGCTTTGATTTGTTTTAAATAGTTGAAATAGGCAATATGTGCTCAAACCACGTACATGTGGTTACATCACATTAACTTTCATCAAACAATGCCACAGAGTAGTTTTGCGGTCTGTCGACTGTTAAGGGTGCTACATTTCCAATCAATGTAGAACATTTCTAAGTTGAAGTAGAAGATTAATCTTTGTGCTAGAAACATAACCAATGGTGGTGTATGTCATATTAACTATTATTTGACTAAGATGTAAACCACTTTACCAAGCGACCTCGACTATAATCAGTCACTAGACAGTCTTGACATCGCTGTAACAGTAAACTATTATACATATTTCAAATATTCTAAAGAATATGCTAAAAGTAGATATAAACAGCCGAATTCACACTATTCATAGCCGAGAACTGTTGCGTGTTCTGATATTTTTAACCTTTTGAGCTATAGGCTTTTGTATCCGAAAATTTAATATTGTGTTTATACTGCTTTCCTTTATTTTTACTACTCTATTTTAATAAAAAAACTAACCCATAAAAACCAAGTTTTTATTATACACCCTTTCTCATAATATAATTAAGTTATACTATTATTATTAATTTTTTATTAATTATACTATAATTATTACTTTTTTTAAACAAAAATTTGTTTGATCATTTTTATCGTCGCCACGAGTCTCTCTGCAAAGTTTCAGCTCTATTGGATCACGGAAAAAGGGTTAAAAATCGATTCAAAGTTTTTTCGACAGACAAGCAAGCAAGCACACGCTACGAGTTAAAAGAAAGGTAACAAAAAATTAAAAAGTATTTCTTATCATTCAACAACCAATTCTATATCGTTAATTTCTGTTAATTATTGTCGTAATATGTTCTTACATTAATATTTAAAGTTAATGTATATTATAGATATCTCACAGAGACGAAACTGTATTTTGTTATGGGAAAGTAGGTATAGAAGTCATTTGGGTGTACATAGGACTTATGACCTATCTTTTTATGGTTGGCTTAAGTGATCACTTTACACAATTGTAACATTCGCCATTTCCACCCATGATAGAATATACCATGCTTATTCATTTTTTGGAAGTTGTATATATGTTCAAATTGCGTGGAAAGCTTTCACATATGAGTTGTAAGCGCCTTTCCATGCGGCCTGTACAAAGCCATTTTCATTCCCCTAAATCCCCACAGATGTGGCTTTGTACTTTCCCATAACAAAATACAGTTTCGTCTCTGTGAGATATCTATAATATACATTAATTGATTAATAATGTTCCTGTGACATAAATCCAGCATTGTTCTGAAAGATTTGAACAAACTCAAAATATTCTGAATATTTAAAGTATTTGTAGGAGTTTTATAGGGCGATTAAAAACCACTACTTTTTTATATTATACAAATTATGTCTACACTTTACTGGTAAGTATGATGAAAAAAATGCCATCACATCAAATTTCATATCGCGTCTACTTTTATCTAAATTACTAGGAATTTTTGTTGCACTTAAAAAATCCTTATTATGTAAATATTAATTAATTTTGAAAGAGAAGCACTTAAACAAAGGATAGTATATTTGCAGGGAACACTGTGTAAGCAAGACAAGTATTTTTTAATGAACAAAGTATTCTCATTTGGGCTAAAATACATTGTGAGAAAAAGTAATTTTTGTATTTTGATGTTTATAGCGTTAACTTTGCGGTTGGACATAATTATTAACTTAAATTAATTAAAAACTTTATATTAACAATGTAGAGTAACTTCACGTCTACCGGTTTCGATAAAACTGTACTCCGTTCGTCCTGAAAGAATACAGCGGTATCGAAACCAGTAAACTTAAAGTTGTTCTAAGTGGTTGATATGAAGTTTTTAATTCATAATAATAATAAGTAATTTTTATATTATATGCACAGATTTAAAGGGTTGTAGTAAAAAACCTAACCTAAACATCAAATTACGAACAAAAATGAACAGCAATGAACTTATAATGTTCAGATAGGTTCTAAACTATATATAAATTATATCCAATTTTTTCTCTTTTCTATAAGTGACAAAATTGGATATACTTTTAGGATTACACCTATCAAAGAAGAGTGATGCTGATGTACAAGAGATTATCATATTGTCAAAACTGCATTAAGAATAAATAAAAATAAACGACTTCTAGAAACTCCTCAAAAACCTTTCCACTTAATGTTCCCCAAAACACAAATTCAAAACATAATTAATTTTGCAGCAAAGCCTCCGTACATTTAGACAGACATTTTAAGGAACTTTAATATCACAATCACTTGAATTTTATCAGACCATACTTTTATAATCGTGACCTTAGCCTACAACTTAGAATGCGTATGGTTCGGTATTATATTTTTGTCATTCTCTTATATGGGTTGGAGACATGGACACTAAACGAAGAACTAATCCGAAAAGTCGAGGCTTTTGAGATGTGGATCTATAGACGCATATAATGATGAAGTCTTCCGGCGTATGGAAAAAGACCGAGAAGTGCTGCAAACTATCAAGACAAAAAAGCTGGAGTATCTCGGACATATTATGAGAGGACCAAAATATAGACTAATCCAACTCATCATCCAGGGAAAAATAAGTGGTAAATGAAGCGTAGGAAGACACCGCATCTCATGTATGCTTAACTTGAGGGACTGATATATTTTTTTAATTAAATTTATTTGGTAAATGTACAAACTTAAGTGTGTATTCAGTATAATATAATTAATATACATTTATATTACACGCTAACCCACTTTTAAATGAGAATTTATTCTCGTGTTTAAAAGTGGGGGCATTGTCATATACGTATATATCTATTATTAATGAAATCATTAGTGTAAGACATTAGATTAAATAAGTAAGATATAGACAAATAAACATTAGAATAAGTTATAAAAATTAAGACATTAAATTAAGCAAGTAAGATATAAACAATACAAGGATACAAAAATGTGAGACATTAGAATAAGTAAATAAGGTATACACAAGGATACATTAAATTAAGTTATAAAAATTAATAATTAAGAAGGTATTGTAATAACATTTAAAAGTATATATAGATTGTTTTTGATAAGATTTTTTCATTGCGTTATTGTGATGGTTTTTGTAGAAGATTTTTCAATTTAGTCTTGAATTTTCTATAATTTTTTTCCGTCTTCATTTCATTGGGTAGAGCATTAAAGAATGATACTCCTTGATAAGAGAAATGGTGTTGGGCTGTGCTAGTATTACATTTAGGTATCAAAATATTTCCAGCTGATCTCGGTCTATAACTAAAACATCCAAATGTTCTATTATTGATATGCATTTTGTGAATTTGAAGTATCGCAAATTTTTTATAGATTTGATTAATATTTGGGACGTTAAAAATGTTGAAAAGTTCCCTTGTTGGGAGTATTGAGGGTTTCCGCAAAATCACTTTGATAATTACTTTCTGACCTATTTCCACTGGTAGTATATTAGACTTAAAGGTTCCACCCCAGCCAACTATACCATACTGTAGTATGGACTGGCAAACGCAAAGTATACCACCTTAAGCATGTTTATTGATAAGATATTTCGTAGCCTTATGAATAGGTATATGAGTTTTCTAATCCTAGTGACTGTGGAATATATTTGGATATTTGGATATAAGTGTAACTCGACTGAGTTGTTCCATGCGATAATAAAATCGTAATCGCCACAATGATTACGAATCTGGATAATCAGTGTGTGAAATATTCTAGAAACATTTAGAGTGAATTTAAAAGGAGTGCTCCGATTAAATTAGTATCCAATGACTTTGCGTATTTAATAAAAGTCCAAATGATTTTCGTCAATAATTTTAGAGGCAGAAGTTATTAGAGATTCGCGCTTCGCAGGTAAAATAAACATCAAATCATTACTTCCTCGCGGTGTGCGCTAGTGTGCGCGTGCACAGGCGGATGGCGGGCATATTCCCATTTCGCGGTACGCAAGTCCAAAGACGTATTTGAAATTCAATTATAAATTATAAAGTAGAGAAAAATGTCTGAGACGTTCATGTTCCCGTTAATATATGTGTAGGCGATGCACAGTGATCATTTAGTACTAACATTAACCGGTCAAAATATTACAATTTAATCTCACAACTATTCTTGTTTAGATGTACGGAAAAGTAATAAAGACAAAACATTAAAAATATTCATTAATTTTAATTAAACAACTTTGTATTAACCACTTAACTAGTAACTCTATGTTTACCGGTTTAGACACCAATGTATCTTCATCAGAGTGGACGCAAATTAACTATCGATGATCTATTCTAGCAATCAATATTTGAACGTTGAAAACATCTACTCATAACCCCCGTTCAAAAATTGATTTGTTTGCTAGAATGGATAATGGATAGTTAGTTAGCGTTCGTCCTGATGAAGATACAGTGGTGTCAAAACCGGTAGACGTAGAGTTACTAGTTAAATGGTTAATACAAAGTTGTTTAATTAAAATTAATAATTATGTCACCCACAAAATTAACGCTACAAATATCGAAAATAAAAAAAATATTCCCTCAGAACCACCGTTCCTTTTACAAAACCTAAAAAATTGCCAATTATATTTTTTAGCAAATTGTTTTAGAGTTTATGTCTGTCATATGATATTATTTTACTGTCTGTTTTAATTTATTTTTAATTACGTATTTAATTTTTTTAAGTATTGTAATTTAAAAAAATATCTTAATAGGTCTTGACATAATTTTTGGTTGCGTTAAATTTAGAGCTCATTCCATTAAAAAAAGACAATCAAATTACTATGTGTAAGCCGTGTTAATTTTTTTTTATAAGTTTCTAAAATTGTGTTCTAAAACAAATAATGTTCTACAACAAATAATTTTCCATAATTTTGAGAATTTAAGTTGATTTTTGAGTTGTATATTCCATCTGATAAAATAATATTGCCTACGTATTACATAAAAATTGATCACAGTGCGCCCCAGCGCGTTTGCGAAACCACTTCCAAGTTTGTTTCCCTTTATTTTTTTTATCATATTTCTATTCCAAGTCCTCGAATATTTGAAAAGCGCTGGAAGTTCGGCGTGTAAATGGCGGAGGGGCGAGCCCGCTCATAAAAATGTATGAACAAAGTATTAGTGCGGGCCAAAGTTTAAAACAGTTTCATCAAAACAATTTCGTTGATGCCAAAGCCCATTTTGGGAAAGTTAAAGCCCACCACACATTCGGATTTAACCCGGGACGGGGTTCAGATTACATCATGTGAGGTGCTAATTCACATTTTCAGGGCGATTTTCGTCACGTTTGACCTCTTTTAAATTCGTTTTATTCCTCGTTTCACTGAACACATTTTTCATTAATGAGACATTTTTAATTTAAACATGTAAAGATGTAGCTATCAAAAGCAACACGTATGCCTCAACAGTGCAGCGTCGCCTGTTAGCAGTTGGGTGAAAGTCTCGGAAACTCCTTGAAAAACAACTCTTGACTCTCTGATGAAGAAGAAGAGGAGAGCTTGTGCACAAAATGCAAAGGATGGACACGGAATGATTGGAAAAGGTTATTATTTTCAGACGAAAGTCATTTCTTTGTTCAGGGTGTGCGTCACCAGCTTGTTCGCTGGTCCGATGGTGAACCACTTTCACCATCTCACATTCAGCAGTCAGTAAAACACCCTGTGCAGCAAATGTCTTGGGGCTGCTTCTCCGTTTTTGGTATAGAATCATTAGTACCTATAACAGGAATATTGAACAGTGAAAAATATATACAGGTTTTGCGAGACCAAATGGTCCCTGAATTCTCAAAGATAAATTTGGAAAACACGATTTTTCAACGAGACTTAGCACCTTTCCATACTTTCAAAATTGTGAAAAAATTCTTCGAGATGATAATAAGGTAACCACTTTAGATTGGCCTGCAAACTCACTAGACCTCAATCCAATCGAGAATTTGTGGTCCATCTGTAAGAAGAGACTCAGAAAAATGGATTGCATAACTAAAACTAAGTCGATCGAGTCGGTGACTGAAGTGTGGTATCGAGATGGTAGAATCTATGCCAAAATGAATTAAAATGGTGCTGCAAGCCAAGGGTGGACATATTAAATATTAATACTTCCAATTTTGTAACAGATTTAACTTTTTATATGAATAAGGCATATTTTAAGAGAAAAATATCTTGCCCACATTAAATTGCACAAGGGTGTATATCTTGATTCAAAATAAATAGGTTTATAAAACTGAAAAAAAATACTGAAATGTGCAGTAAAAGTTTAACTACTTAAATAGTATAATTTAATAAATACCAAAAGTTGGGAAACAGTGAAATAGATTTTATTGCCTAACGTATCTTAAGATTTCTAGTTAGAACACCTATTAATAAGTAAGGTATGTTAGTAAGTATTTTAAATAATTTATTTTCTGCCTTCGTCCTAGAAAGTCGGTGTTCGAACGTTTGTTTTTTAAATTTATACCGGAATTAATTTATACAGGTAAATTAATTCCCCAAAAAACATTATTTCGCTACAAAGGCAGAGCGCTGGGCTTGATAGGAGGATTTGGGCTGTGAAAACATTAATTAATTAATGCTATTACAGAGAATAAAAATGCTGCTTTAACGCAGGAAAGTAATGGCGTGATTTTCAGGAGGATAATTTAGCGCTGGTCCGTAAAGTAAATCATTAAAGATTGATGGCTACGGACGTACTACAGATGGCTGTTTCTACATAGTCCGTAAATTATAATGTATATCACGCGGTCGGACATTTATGTCTGCAACATCGGAAGAGGAATGGCTACTGCGACAAAAACGTCTGCAGTAATTTTTATTTTTTATTGTAGCCATTTTATTTTTTAAACTTGCAAAACTGTATTTTTAGTTTAAACGCAAGGATTTTATTGCAGAATATGTACATTTCATTAAATAGTTGTTTTTAATTAAAAGTGCATTTTTTGTGACAGGCATAATTTCTGCAAAAAAATAAATATACATCGCATTTATTAAAAAGGTTTAAAATAGTATTTTCTGATTAAGTAAAATAGTTTAGTTCGGCAATCATAGTGATGGCAGACATTCGGATTCATCATACTCTTGTTCAGTGTTTCCCAGACTATGGGTCGCGACCCACTGGTGGGTCGCGAGCGGTTATTAGGCGGGTCGCAGTCACAACACCGCGTAACACGTCTCGTCCGGGTCGTGTCGGCTTTACGAAGTGCATTCAAATATCAATGTAGTGTTTGCAATTTTCACTCCTTTAACCGTGTTGAAAAATAACTTTAACGCCAACTTCGAAGAAGAGATGAAAAAGTTCAACAGATTAAACTGGATTTAAAATCCATTTCAAGACAACATACCAACTGAAATGTTAACAAAAGCAAGTGAAGAGCTTATTGATTTATCAGAAGATACATCGCTGGAAAACACATTTAATCGCAAGCAATTAGCAAACTTCTGGCTTTCAGTTGCTGACACTTATCCTAGCTTGTTTGAAGAAGCGATGAAAGTGCTCCTCCCCTTCACTACCTCATGTGAAGTGGAATTTTCTGCCATGGCTTCTATTAAGACTAAATACGGAAGGAAATTGGACGTATCGAATTCATTGCAATTAAAAGTGACTAAAATTGAAGTCAACGCTAATGCTGTTATGACAAAAAAAGGTAAATAATGGACACACAACTCTCGCCTCATCCACATTCTTACCTCTTATCTTATGCATGCTCGTTGATTGTCGGGTTTCTAACAGAAACCAGTATATGGTAAACACAGGAAGACACAGAGCATTATACCGCGATGACGACAGGAATCACGTTAGCAAAAATAACGGTGGGACATACGGCTCAGCCGTCAGTCGTCATGCGGGCCGCTACTATGCGCAAATGCCTCTGCTACCAAATTCGACTATGTTAACCTTTCCCGTATGGTACTTAAATTTAAACGCACGTTCTGGTTCTGTTAACTCAGGTTACATGTAGACTTTTTCGATTTGATAAATATGAATACTTTATTTTTTTTACTAATATCAAATACATACATGTTAATATTATGTAATAAACAAAAATATAACTAACATGAGTTCAAGCAAGTGCAGCTTAGAAAATGAATATAGATATGTAATATATTTAATATAATTTCGTTTATAATACAACGACAATATGCTTTTTAATTGATTTTTGAGGTATTTTCCTAATTAAATTCACTACATATATGCACTTACCTCGTATTCAGGGTAAGTGCATTTATCTTGATTATTTTTATAAAATTTTAAGATTACTAAAAAAAATTATATCCATTTTAAGAAACATAATAAACGCACAAAATTGCTATCTTAAAACAGAATATGTATTAATACGCTCACATGGAAGTAAAAGGAAATCCCGTACCTGTGGCGATTTCTCGGCAGCTATAAAGCCCGGCCGCATTGTCAGGCTTCCCAAAGCGGCACGTTTCGGTGAATTTTGCTGTCGGAGACCCCGCCTAGCAACAGCAAATAAACATTTGTGCACTTGCATTTCTAATGCATCCCCACTGCCGCTGCCGCCGAAAGAGTATAAAAGCCGTGCTGAGGTCAAACAGTACGGAAGGCTCCAACAGTCTTCGACTTACTAGGAGGTATTCCTGGCGAACCTAGGAAGCGACATCGCCGCTACAGTCAAGTGTTCTCCTGCCGGGACGTACCAAGCTGAGCTCACGTGAAGATCGAGTCTCGTCGAGTGCTTATCTCCGAGAAGTCTCTCCGCCATCGCTCTTGCTATCGAGCTATTTCCAACAAGAGCCTGTGCCGAATCTAAGAACTGGGGTTTCCAGAAATCCTACCATAACATTATATACTGACCGTGCTAGAGACTTGAGTGCCTATGCCAATTTTCTTCTATATTCTGTGTGTTCTTTGATAATTATTACTGTTTAAATATCTGTGTGTTTTTCCATATTTCTACCGTTTATGTGTTTTACTGACTGTTAATAAATTTTTGTAAAAGGAGGTAACAAGTCACTGAAGTTTTGTTCTAATAAGATCGTTAAAAGACGTCGCTTATGGCCGATAGTTCAGAGCAAAGTAAATTTAATTTGAATAATTTGAGTGAGAGTTTGAAAAATTTGGTGTCAAGTGTTTGTGGAGGAGTAAGTTTCTTCAACGATGCCGTAAATCCGTTTTGTTTAGCTTCTAGTGATCCGTGTATTTACTTTGTTATTGTCATTATCAAATAATGTTTTAAATCTGTTAACAGCATTGGACACGAAAGGTTAATAAGGAACTATACAACTTTGTACTTGTTTTATGATAATAATGGGCCCGATTCGTCATTCCCAGTAAAATCTGATTCTACACATATCAATATGATCTTATTTCCACTGCATCTACTCCAATTCTTTCCTCGTTTTCTCGCTCCTGCTCCATTCCTCACTTCCTCGCTCACTTCCATATAGCAATTACTGCCGTGTTTTAACTACACAAATTACTGCATACAGGTTTCCTCAAACAACTGCAGTTGATAGAAATTACCGATTATATGTTTCTAGAAACCATTGCGTATAAGTTTCCCATGATTCACTAAAACTTTGGCTAGCAGACAAAATTATTTTTGGTGAACGGAAACCTTCCGATTTCTTCTCGGCTGGCAGCAACTTGCAGATCTCGAACAGTACCGGTGACACCTGAGACCGACTAACGCCATTGTGCCCAACTTTCCCCTACCATTGTTAGCTAAGCTTTGAAATTTAGACTTGTATAGACACCACAATAAGTAAACAACAAACTTGTTGTTTCATTGTTTAATTTAAATCCCATTATATGTACTTATGTACTGGATTATCATTCTGGACAATTATAACACAGCGCGCATAATTACGCTCATTTAATAATAGATTTTATGAGGATTAAAATTCTAGAATCGACAATACGATTGACCTTATAAATATAATTATTTCGTTATCTTTCTGTCTATCCGTCTGTTGTAAAGTCGTAACTTGCTGGAATTAAAACTTTAGATAATTCGAATGTGACAAGCAATCAGCGAGTAGCTCAATCAACACGCTTAGGTCGAAATTTCACGATTTTTGTCATTTTTTCTTCATCTTCTTTTTCTTATTCTTCATCCTTCATCTCTCCATTGCTGGATAAAGGCCTCTTTTTTATCCTTTCATCCTTCCTTGTTATTTGCTGGTTATTGCTTTTTTCTAGACATTTCTTTCCCCCCATAGCCGCTATACCGTAGGCTCATCTCTTTTAAGGTCTTCCGATGCCTCTTTTAATTTCCCAAGATCTCCATTTCAGAATTCTGGGAGTCCAACTTGTAGCATCTTGCCTTGCAACATGCACTGCTCATTGCCATTTTAGCTTACCTACACAATCCATGACATCCACTACTCTAATTCTGTGCCTAATTTCATCATTTCTTATTCCTCTTAGGCTTACATCTGGATTACATGGATCTCTCCATGGATCGTTATGTGCATTTGAGATTTTCTACACTCTTCTTTATAAGGGTCATCGTCTCCACTCCATACGCCATCACTGTCAGTATTCACGATTCAAATGCTTTTCTTTTTAAGCTAATTGGGATCTGATTGTTCTTGAAAATATGTTTGTGTTTGCCAAAAGCAGCCCAACTCATTCCTATTCGGCAATTCTGCTGTTTGGTTTTCTTTATCCATTTTTATCTTGTATCTCAGATGAACAAATTAATCTACTATTTTTTTTATTATTATATTATTAATCTACTACTATTATCTATAGTATTCATTATTCATCTAATATTTTTTTATTTCAATATTATTGTAATTGATTATGATTATTTTGTTAAGTTTAGGTTTAAGCAAACGTTTTTTATTTATGAATTTTCAGCTTCCAAATGCTGCAATTATTATATCCCGTGATTTTTCACTAGTGTATGGCTGGTGTACAATATTCTTGATACTTAAACTAACAGTGAATTCTCAAAAATAAACAATTTTTACCGTAAACTATAATTTATCGACACTTTATTGGGAAATAGGTGAAATTAAATAAGTTATTTTACTTCTCCAATGAAAGAAAAATAATTTTGAGAAAATATAATTATTATGAATAAAGAGAAAACATTTTGTTTTTAATACCATAACGTTTTCCTCTTAATTAATAAATTATTTCAATTCAATTATTACAGCTCGTCGCTTAATTTATTTATTTAATATAAATAATGAGATATCATTTTTTATTTGAAATTGAAAAGGTCTGTTGACAATAATGAGCTACTGAGGCAATATCTACTCTTAAATCTGAGAGATTTTGCATTATTTGTTTTGGACGAAGTTCGAAGCATTCAATGGTATCAATATTTTCATAAATGGTTAATATATGAAAATATTGATATATCAGTGAAAGATTTGGCATATATCTACTTCATGTAGGTATATTCATAACAATATAATTATAAATCTGTTTTATTTTAACTTTGTAATATACACACAATGTGAGTTATTAAATTACTACTATAGTTCCAAAAGGAGCAGACTTTCTCATCATCTGGTTTCTATACCTGATGATGAGAGGGACTGCTCCTCTCGAAACTATAGTAGCAATTAATAACTCACATTGTGTGTGTATTACAAAGTTAAAATAAAACAGATTTTAAAAATGTGAACATATTTGTTGAATATTTTAATACCGATAGAATCCGGCGAGTAACATAGGCGACATTTCCCCCCTCACCCTTTAGCTCTCCACCTTCCCATGATATATTTTATATGCATATCTGTACCGTTCGACCGATCGAACCAAATATTGTATATCTATTCTTTAAGACTCGGCAGGTAACATAGATGACTATATCCCCCTCCCCATTTACCACCTCCTCTCCCTGATATATTTTCTGTACAAATCGTTTGACAGATCTGACCTAAATTTTGCACACGTTTTCTTTGGGATCAGGCGGGTAATATCGATGACATTCTCTCACTCCCTCTTCATCCCTTCCCCTCCCCCTGGTATATTTTCCATGCAAATCTGTACCATTTGACCGATTTGATTTAAAATTTGTACACTTATTCTTTGGGACCCGAGAAGTAATATAGGCGACATTCCCCTCCTCCTTAACCCCGTCCCAACCGCTGCTATTTTTCTTTCAAATCTACTCCGTTTGACCGATATAACCCAAGCTTTGCACACGTATTCTTTGGGACTCGGTGGGTAACATATGTTTTTCTCCTCTCCCCTCCCTCCTTGCTCTCCCCCGCTTCTCTGATGTATTTTACATGCAAATCTGTACCATTTGATGATCTGACACAGATTTTGTATACTTATTCTTTATAACCCGGCGGGTAATATAGGTGATATTTCCCCTTTCCTTTTACCGCACCTTCTCTCCCTGTACAACCGTTTGACCGATCAAACAAAAAAATTGGAAAAAAACTTATTCTTGTGGACTCGATGTCTTTTATAGATGACATTTCCCTCCCTCCTTAATTCCACCCCCTCCCTTCGATATATTTTCTGTATAAATCTACACCGTTTGACCGATCTGACCCAAATTTTGTGTATATTTTTTTTGTGTATATTTGAGGATCCGGCTGAAAACATAGGCTACATTTTCCCCCTGGACACCCTAACCATCTCAGCCTAGATCAAATGGAAATATTGATATTATTATTAAATTTATCCTTAAACCGTGCAACGCCAGGTTAATAAATATTAATGAAAGCTTGTGCCACATGGTCTTATAGACTATGACAATGTGGAATAAGATGTGGAATAAGAAATACATTTATTTAAGGATATCTTTATATAAGATTACAAGGCGTCTTAATTTTATTTTCGCAGGCTGAAGGTTGAGAAAAGTGTTATTTGTCTTTGGAAAGACTGACAGCTGAGAGCTTCAGGTCCAATCACATTAATTAGGATTGTCTGCCGGCGGAAGCAGCTACGAGGTGTTATAAATTGCTTATTTATCTTTTATTTAAATTCGTGTCAAATGAAAATTATTTTTCAGATTATAATTTCTAATGTGATAAGATACATTTTTGTGAATCAGCATAATTAAATATAAATTGATTAAACTGTTCGATAAAAAGTCTTAAAATATTCGATAGCCTACCAAAAATAATTCGAAATGCAGTGAATATAAAGAAAATTACACAGGAGTTAAAAAATTATTATTGTAAATACTTTAAAATGACCAGATTATGGAATGCAGTATGTCTAACCGAAATCATGCATTAGCTAGCCCACGCAACATTATGTATAGAAATAAATGATTCAGATAAATAAATAAATATACAGGATTTTTAAAAATTATTCATTCGGTTATGTCTGTACACCTAATATAACTAAATGGTAATTTTTCTTTTTTCTTTTCCGTTCGATAGACGTTGGCTATGATGTTGTTGGCTAAGATAAATTTAATGTTATTTGGCGTGAAATAGCCGTTTAGTGGACTGGCCAATACATTGCTCCAGATTCTTCACTCATCATGTTCTTCTTGTTCCAGGATCCCCAGTTTCCAACAACGTATTCCTGTATTATTAAATTCAAGATCTGACACATCAGGGGCTTACTGGTGTAGTGGTCATGATTTTCGCCTATTGATCCAAAGGTCGATGGTTAAAGCCCCATTCTAGGACACCAGCAAGTTAGTTCTATTTTCATAGTACAAGCGTGTCGCTTTGAAATTTGAAAACAGTAAGAATATCGATGCGACACGTATTCCAAGATCGCTCCTCTATTTTTTATAAAATCTCTGGATTACTCATTACAAGTGTTTCGGATATTTAATGTTATAAAATCCTCTTTTTTAATTCATCCAATTAATGACTTTTTCATTCCTAACGTTATCCATCCAGTTTATTTTGAGCCGAAGATATTTTGAGTTCAATACGAATAAATATTTTTTCAAAATTTCAGCTCTCTTAAATTAAAAACAACCCCTAAACCTCATATCGTTTATTGTAAAAAAATTGTATTATAATGTAAATACATATTTGTATAGTCGTTGATTAACTGAGATAACACCATGATGTTTGAGTATTTTAATATTTATTTAATAAAATTTAATTTCATTGTTGATAAATTCTTTTCCATTTACTTAGCGCAAGTCTTTTTTATTCACTATTTACTTGTATATGAAAACGAATATTTTAATGAACAAGTATACATTTGCTACAAAATAATTATATAAAATAAACTCATTCTTAAGTTTGAATATTCTTATTTATTTTAATTATACTGTCATGTCAATCTAGTAGTATACACGAATGTATGAAATTCCTTATTGTGCTTCGATAAATAATTTTAGAATACTGCCAGAAAATCAATCTCGCAAATCTCGAAACATTAAGTGACAGCTCATCGAGCTCGCCTCTGGTCTCTCAAGGTGAGATATTTTATAAACTTTTGAAACATATCGATGGTTCCTACGTCGAATTTAAAAAAAAAATCATTTTACTATCTTATACTCAATATACTCTTTATTTTTGGGTAGTGTTTAAAATAAGCTAAACTTTTCTTTGAACTTACTTTTATTAAAATGAAAATTCAACTATTGTTTTCAATTTGTATGAAAATACTTATAGAGTATATTTGTAGAATTATTCAATAGTCTACTATACCGAAACACAGATATTGCCGTATCTTTTTATTGCATACACAATTTTTGAAACTTAAACCGGTGAGTAGGTACTCAATGGGCACCCCGATAATAGGCATGATGATAGATTTTGAAATAATATATTGTAGGTACACGTCTACTATTATCTAAAATAACAGTATTTCAGTAATAAACTAAGTTTTGACGCAAATAATTACATTTTCATCTACATATTTTTAATTTCGCGCAAAAACGCCCGCAGCTGTCATTTCGTCTACGTGACGTCAAGCCTCAGTAAACATTGCAATATGTCTATGGCAACGGTTCAAAGGTACGGTGATGGGTACTGAAGCGTGACGTCATTTGCTCTGACCGGTGTTTCAGTTAAAATGGCGGATTTCACAATTTTATACTTTTATTTCATTGAAAATCTTATTAATCTCAATTGTGTGTATATTAAGACTGGATCATTTTTTAGAATCCTTTCAAAATATTTTCTTCTCTAAAATCACTTATTCTTTAATTATTTGATACTGTCATGCCTATTGCGTGCCAACAAAAATGTATTTACACCACATTGATGTTTTTGACGTCGTTCGGTTTCGATACACATGCACAATAATGAAAGTCCTGATGAAATTACAGTGGTATAGGAATCGGTCAGCGTTAAAAATAATAATCAGTGTGTTTTGTACAAAATGATAATCAAACATTGTAATTTCATTGTCAGTCTATCTGTCCATAAATTTCTGTCCATAAATTAAGGCTTTAGAGCATTAGAGTATGACAATCAATCAGCATGTACTGCTAGTTAAATAATATAAACATTTTTACCTTTACGTGAGTTTAACTTGAAGTATAGTACACTGTTTAATACTTCACCTATCTATGAGAGATTCTGTTTCTCTCGAAACTTAAGTATTGAAAAACTATAAAAGATTATTGAACAAGGTTTATATTATTTAATGATCATCATAAATAACTTTAACCTCTATAACTTAAAAGTCAGCTCCATATAAAAGTACGAAGTTTGTTTGTTCTTGATTAACTAAAGTTTTGGCGCAAATTATCACATTGCAGAGAGGACATTTGCATTCACGACAAATTGTGTGCAGTCCTTTGGATCGTCTTCCTCTCGGTTACGATCTGTGCGACCGAAGTGCATCGCGCGGGTGTCCCCATCACTATGCGACCTGTGACGACTTTCGGGTCATTACGCTTAATGAACTTCAAAGCCAGGAGGTTTTACGGGCGGCCGGCAGAGCGGCGGGTCCCCAGTCCCCTGGCGATCGGCAGCCATCACTCGGGAACTTCAACTCTATTGGAATTCCTTTAAGCTCTCACCCGGAATGTGGAATGAGGTAGCAGCGCGTCTAGCTGAATAGTCATTAGTATTTTAAAAGGAATTGACTTATTTTCATTGTTTTAGTAATATATAATATCGTCACGTGTCGTGGATGTGGGAGGAATGAATGAAAACGCTGGAATTTAATAACGGATTTATTAATTACGGATAAATTAATTCATCTAACGTACAAAGTCACTTAACACAATTTGACTTAACGTTATTATTTAAATTAAACTATTTCGTAAATTTATCAGTCGTAAATAGACACTTTATAATCGCTTTAACACTTTATTCACTATTCAATAGAACATTCCATCCAATTTTTGCACGTATTATTTCGTTTCTGTTTATTTTCCTACGTAAGAACTTGGCCACCCTGGCCTTTGCAACTCGCGGCTGCCTTCGCTTTGGTATCGCTGTCAAGCGCGCCCAAAAACAACTACCCGTTACTCCCACGCGCGGTCCTGTTTATATCTGCTGATATCGAGCCTTCTAGGCGTTCCTAGTGTTTACGAGGACTTTCTCGCGGCTTCCAGGCTTTTGTAGATGTTTCTCGATGCTTCCCAAAAGCCGTAGATTACGCTAGGCCATTCTGGAATCTTCAGTAGTGTTGCTATCATTTCAAACAATTGTCACTTGACATGAGTGCGTGATTCTTTTTAGCCTCGTTACAATATACTGTAGGCAAATTATACAAAACTACTGTTGAAAATAAGAAAGTGTTGATAGTAAATTGAATATGATGAATAACTAGGTCCTTTTTACAAATAGTTCTATAAAAAAAATGTTTTCATGTTATAATCATTTATTCATTTCCCATATATTATTTTTTATATTTTTAGTGTCTATACTTCGATTTTTGATTTGCAAGTATACATTGAATCTTGACGAATGGACCGTATGTCTTGAAAAATGTTGATATTTTCAATATATAAGCGGTGAAAAAAAAGTATATTATTATTTATTCTATTAATAATGTCACTACAAAATCATTTTAATATTTTTGAAGAAATATATATCTTTATACTAGAAACCAAATTAAATATCTATAGTTTGATGCCGACCTATCAGAGTAAAGATAGACATATTATTGAAAATAATTTTTTCGAAGTTATAATCTGAAATTTCTCCGCTATATTATAAATGATTAATAAATAAAGGTTAAGACAAATGGGAAAAGAATTGGCTTTCAGATTTAGAAATGTTCATGTAATGTTTGACCTTAAATATGAGAATCAAAGGAAATAGCCGTTATGTAAAAATAATTTCTTCGTGGAATTACGTAATCATGCAAGTAAAACAAAACATTATTTCGATAGGCATAAACTAAAATGTTACCAGACTACCATAAATAATAAATAATGTTTTAACTTTAAAGCAATCGAAATACAAAAAATTTACATATTCCTAATAACGATCGAAGAACATCCCTAGCACTTTCCACATCCCATCTCTCTATCCAGATAGTTCGGAAAAAATTGTACAATATATGGAATATTTATTTATAGGATGAAGGGGCTGTACCACATGTATGGGTATAAAGATAACTATATGTATATTGAAAAATTATAATTATTTTTGCACTGTTTTAGTCCTGTGTTTTTAGGAATCAAAATGTCAAAATATTATTGCTTTTCATTGAAAACGTGTATATTCACTGGGACAGAAAATGTCTTCTGGTTCAGCTCATCAAACATTTTTTTTTTTAAATAAGATAAATTATAGAAGTCTCACAACACAGATAAAAAATTTTATACGGGAAATGCGTATGGAAGTGGCCCAGGGCTTATGATTTGTGTGAGCTGGCTAAAATATACACTTTTACATAATGCGACGTTCACAATTTCCGCTTTTGAAAGTTGTATATATGTTTTAAATCAGTTTCTTTCATATGCTTCAATGAACCATGCTAGAGACATCTATAGTCCTTCCAATGATAATGTATACAAAGTAGAATATTAAGTCTTTTTAATGTGTGTATATGTGGGGTATAAAAGGAAAGGCAGCAATATACAAAAAATTTAAAAATATTTTTGAATGCAGTGACCGAGGATTATTTACTAAGGATTACGATGCGGCCTAATGGGTACGACACGGCTTGTCAGGGTTCAATTCCAGGTCACAATAAATCTTAGAGATTTACTAAAGCTTGGGTGTTTTTGTGATGACGATTTCAGCAATTGGGCCTCTTGGCCTACTGAAGCGTTTAAAAAAATAATGTACTGAATTATAGATTTAATATATGTACGATGACGGACTGAAATACCACCACCGCACGCGGGTCGGAATGAGAAATAAATATTTTCCTTCCCAATCGCCGCCGACGATGATTGATATCCTGACACCCGAAATACACTAGGCCAACGCTAACTACGTACACAGCTTACAAATTTTACTTACAGAGTTCCTTTATATATCGAGTGCGGATCCTATCTCCAACTCTCCCGGCTTCGTCGAATCCGGAACAGATCGATCTGTCTATTTCAAAAGGCTGATGTGAACTGATGCGTCTACGTCGAATTCGGATACCACTCGAAAAAATAATGTCAGTTCTCAAAAGAAAAATTCGTCGGATGTCAGTTTCGACCAATCAAAATCATTTCGCACCCGCGACGCCCGGCAGTCACGAAATAATTTCTGTTTCAAAATCACGTTTCCTTTAAATTTAAAGGCTTTATTTCCTATAAAATCTCGATTTCAGTATATTTCAATTTAATAATCCTCGATTACTGCATTAAATTTATTTTTACTCCCTTTCTTTTAACTCTTGGCGTCTGATTGATTGCTTGTCTAAAAAAAAAACTTTGGATCGATTTTTAACCCTTTTCCCGTGGTCCAATCGAGCTGAAACTTTGCAAGCAGACTCGTGGTGACGATCAAAAAGATCTATCAATTTAGTTAGAAAAATTAATAATCATAGTGTAATTTTGGATTTTTCAAAATTTTTATGGTTTTTTCATACAACTCAGTAAGTTGTATGAAAATACTCCGACAAATCTGGTAGACACAAAACCCGAAAATGTGACAGAGAGTATTATAAAAACTTGGTTTTTATGGGTTAGCTTTTTAAATTGCTGCCTTTGCTTTTATACCCCACATATGATATTATTTTTTCCCTCTTCACTTACAATCAGTTAATATGACCTGTCGCTCTGTAGCGGAGGGGAAGCTAGAGAGTACCTACCCAGGTACGACTTGATGGTCCTGACATGAAATATAGGTTATCGAGGGTGCGAACCATGCTCCCAAATATGCTATTGCTGTGCGACTATTTTCATAAATAAATATAAAACACTTATAATAAAAGAATATTTGTAACGCTTAAAATAATGTCACGTGGTTATGGCTGCGGGACGCAAATGAAAACGCTGATAAATAATTAGCGATTTGTTAATTAATTATTCAACGTACAAAGACACTTAACACGTCTTAATTGACGTCTTTAAATCATACTATTTTGTAATTACAATTTTTCTTTAAATTATTTATTTAAACCATTTTGTAAATTACAAAATTTGTAATGTATCGCTCGTATAAGAACACATCATTATCGCTGGATAATTCTCGCACATAGAAGTCGCACTTGTTTATTTCGCCACTATTGGTTAGAACCATAGGTAAGAACTCGCTTGATTATTTCGCTCGATATTCATCGCTTCGCAATTCACGATTGAGCACACCTGACCGTCGTCCTCGCTTCACTTTGCACTGAATGATTTGTCAAAACAAGACTCTCTCAAACTTTATTCCCGACACAATTCCGCTTTTATAGCAATCATGACAACTTTCCGAACACTCCAGATGTTTGTAGTTTGTTCCCGTTGCTTTCTGACTGTTCTAGACGTTCTTCGAATGTTGTAGCTAATTCCAGAGAGTGGTAGTGTTCCAGAATGAAGCGGAAGGTTCTAGAAATTTCGATATTGTTGTCGTCATTGAGATATTGCGAGGGGTTTTGTTACAATATCCTCTTATACACCTCACAATCTGGTGTCTCATAAGGGAAAATTGAACGTAGTTATGCAGAATAGCGCCAGGCCACAATTTTGGTAAAAATGAGATATTGATGTCATCGGACGGAGTAAGGTCAATTCTATGTTCTAATAAAACCAGCAAAACCGCATTCATATAAAAATTCATGGTAATCGCCTTTCAAAATATTTATTGATCGCGAAAAAAACATCTGCAGAAAGCGCCCACGCCACTTAAAACACTTTTAATATGACTATTCCTCAAAAAATATTCACCAGAAAAAGCTAGAAAAAACATTAGAGAGTTAAGGATGTTATTACGGTCGTTAGACTGTAAATGGTTACGGATATTTTGTACGAACCGTATGTTTTTCCGAGAAACCATTCTCGATGTTTCGTTGAATTCGTATTCAACGTCAACAGGAGGACAACCTGTACCCGTTGAGATACAGGGCGGACTGATTAATGCTTCCTCCGCGGGTACAGGTCATCCTCCTGATGACGTTGAATATGAATTCGACGAAACATCGAGAATCGATTCTCGGAAAAACATACGGTTTGTACAAAATATCCGTAACCATTTACAGTTAAACTAGAGAACAGTTTTTTAGTTATATATTTAGTATTTTTACATAATTTAAAAAATACTTATTCACATGGTGATACTAAAAATATTAATTTTATTACTAGATATTCATAATAGATAAGTAACTCTGGAAGTTTTCTGCAGATTGCATATTTGACATAATAAGATAAAACAAATGAAAAAAACATCAAAATTTCTAAAGATCTACACTTAAATCCACTTTATAGTTATTAGAAATTGGCATTTATATATTATTTCTCATTTTTTGATGTTAAAGAACATTCTAGGTTTTGTGCAGATTAAATTTTTCCGTTTTTGGACAAAAGTTTTATTTCAGTTTGAGTTTTTTGTGGTTGGCTTCTGCGTAACAACAATAGATTTATCGTAATGTCGATAAAAAACTCACAA